>CM038214.1:276145020-276365186 GCA_021442155.1 Cymbidium sinense | reverse complement strand
AGAAAACTACTAGTCTCAGGATATTGGAAATCAATTATAAACCACTATGACCCAAAAAAGGGTCACAAGTAAATGGGGTTAAGAGGAAGGTGGTTTAAGTATAGAAATAAACAAATCAAAAACCACTTCCTGGTGAGGGAAGCATAAAATAAACAACCAAAAAATAGTTTGAATAAAACCACCATAGCAAAAAGATCAACAAAATAGTAGAAGGTTAAAATCTGAGGTAAGGTAGTCATTGTCTAGATTGACTAGACCACATATATGCTTAGGTAAGCTATGGTTATCAAATAAAGTGAGCTCATTTAATTCCTCCAAATTAGCTAGGAAATCAACACAAGCATTACCTTCATGAAGAATGTGAAAATTTTGTAGCAAACTTGAGAAAGAAGCTTTTAGTGTGATTAAAGATAAAATAAGTCAAGATTCACATTTTTTATTATTATTGAGCATCAAGTAAAAAGAAGAGCATCAACTTCAATCCAAATATTAAAGAGGCCTTTGCTTAAATAAATATCAATAGCTTTGTTAACATCCATGAGCTCAACATAAAATAGAACAAGCTTTGAGGGTGTAGCAAAAGCACAAATGATGTACCTTTAAAATCCTAAGAATTCCACCACAACCATATTGTTTGGGGAAATAGAACCATCAGATTGATCTTAATAAAATTTTCTTAGGCTTAATCCAATGTATCATCATAATACTCTTGTAGTAAAAATCATCATGCAAAGAGATACCCAATTTTTTAGCCACAAATTTAAACCACTAAAAGGAATATTACTAATTAAATTTACATTAAAAAAGCATGAATATTCTCTTTAGTTCTAGCAAGGATCCTTTTATGGTTCATAGGGATACCATGATATTTAGCATCATTTCTATCCATCCAAATGAACCAAATAAGGGTAATATAAATTAAAACTTTGATATGACCTTTCTTTTTTTTTGGAAACAAACTTCAAGAAGTTGATATAATGAAAGAGAGCCATGAAAATAGTTAGTGTTAAATAAATCATCATACCATATCCAAAGTTTGGAAGCAAGCAATAAACATGATAAAAACATGATTAACATTTTCAATATGAAAGCAACAATAGCACTTAGAAGGTAAATAAAACCCTTTAAGCTAGAGGGAATCAATAGGATGAAGTTATTCAAAATCTTCCAAGCTAAAATAGAATAAGAAATGGGAATGATGTTGTTCCAAAGTTTAATGAAAACATTAGAGGTGTTCTAATAAAATTCCAAACCTCTTTAAGAATGAAATCACCATGGTAAGAGAGCTTGAAAAGAATTTGATCCTTTATTAGAAAGAAGATGTTGCAAAACTAGTCAAAAAAAAATAGAATGTTGTTTTATTTATTCCAATTGTTATTAAGCCAAAAAGAGTTAACTTTGATAGTAGCTGTATAGTGTGTAGATAAAAGGGAGTCAATAGAGCCATTGCCAATCCAATTGTCTTGCTAAAAGAAGAACCCGAATGAATCCGCAAGATATTAAGGATTCAATAACCCATTTAATGGAGCAAAGCCTTTTCCAAACTACAGAGTTACCAACTTCATAAGCACAGGTAAGAGGGTCTTTACCTTGACAATATTTTCCCATCATAAAATTAGCCCAAAGGCTATCATTCTTTCTAAAATTCCACCAGAGCTTATTAGAGAAGTGATAGCTTCACAATAGTTTGCAACCAAGACCACCTTCACCCAAAGGACACAACATTTATGCCAGAAGTCCAATGCATTCTCTTAATAGAATTATTAGACCACAAAAAATTTACAAGCGATCAATTCTAATAAGAGTAGAATTTGTGGGAATAATAGTTTGAATCAAATAAAGAGGCATTGAATTGAGAGTGCTTTTAAGAATAGTAAGCCTACCACCAAAGGAAAGTAAATGGAATTCCCAAATAGAAATTTTATTTAAAATTTTTTGAATTAACTCATAAAAAAGGTGGGATCATTTTGAACCTTTAAAAAGAGGAGCACCCAAGTGCTTAAGAGGTAAGTGTTGACGTTTAAAATTAGTGATATGTAGGATTTCATTGGTTTTATTGTTGGAGATACTTGAAGAAGTAATAAAATAGCTTTTATTATCATTGATAGAAAGACCACTTTCTCTACAAAATTTATTTAAAAAAATCTTGAGGTTCTTGATATGATGAATAGAAGCATTGCAAAAATAATAAAATCATCACAAAGCTTAAGTGGGAAAAAGAAGACCACCAAAGTTATGAATACATACTAGGATTATTTAAGAATAACTCATTGATGCTAGATAAGTACTCAACAACAAATAATAAATAAAGTAGATGAAGGATCCTCTTCTTAAGCCATGGGAAGAAGGAAAGAAGCCCAAAGCTTCCCATTAAGCAAAATAGAGAACCGACATTATTAAAATAATTTTAATAAGAAAAATAAATTTAGTAAAACCCAAATAAATTAAAATATGGAAAAGGAAATCCCAAGAGATATTATCAAAAGCTTTGGTAATATCTAATTTGAAAAGAATTTTTTCCACCTCTAGTCTTAGCATCTAAATCATGAATTAATTCGTAAGTAAAATGTTATCAAAAATAGATCTACCTCTAACAAAACCAGTTTGGTTGAAAGAGATAATCTTATGAAGTAAAAGACTAAGTCTGTTGGCAAGAATTTTGGAAATCAGCTTATTGAAGAAGGTGCAAAGACTAAAATCACTAATAGTCTAGTTATCTTTCTGGTAACAGAACATTAGAGAAATATCTAGAAAAGGATTTCCCAAAAAAAAAATTAACCATAGGCTCAATTAATCATTTTAATTAATAAACCAACATTTTGGAAAAATTTAGTGAAACCCTCCGACTACAATAGAATCTATGTTCATGCTATTAAGAACTTTAAAATTTCATCTTCATTAGCATAATAGTAAGAAAATTATTGTCATCATTGGTAATAATAGAAGGAATTAAGTGATTTAGAAATAGCTTTATAAACTCTTATTAAGCATATTTCTATAAATGCTTGAATCTTAATATCAATGTAATCCATTCACCATTATCATCTTTAATTTTTGAATATTATTTATGACTTTTTTTTTATTAACTAAAGCATGGAAATAGCTATTCATGTCACCATGTAATGTGTTTACTAGTAGCTTTTTGGCACCAATAAGTCTCTTCCATATTTTGAAAATTAACATCTTATCTTCCTCAATCAAGTCCTTAATCTTAGAAGGATCACAGAGACTTCAAGATCACAAACCAATTTTCCATATCATATTAGAAAAGGTTTTAAATGCTTGTTCGACCAACCTAGATTTTGTTTAAGTATTTTTAGCTTAAACCAATGTCTTTTCATCCCCATAATAGAATTATCAGGATGTAAAGAAGCTTTCCAATTGTTAGCCACAACATTACAAAAATTAATATGCTGAATCCTCATGTTTTGAAATCTAAAAGGAGAGAGATTTTTTAATCTATTAGAATAATCTTTAATAGAAACCAAAAGAGGAGCATGATCGATAAGGTTCTCGCTTAATGATTGAAGTAATAGGCATTGAGTAATCCAATGAGTATTAAAAGAATTGGTCCAACCTTTGCCAAAGTCTAAAGTTTTCCAAGTATAATTAGAACACTTAAAACCAATATTAATCAAATTACAATCAAGGATCATATTGGAAAATTCTTCCATGGAATGAATATTAGAGAGCAACCACCACTTCATTTAAAAAGAGAACAAAATAGCATTGAAATCACCACCAACAAACC
Organism: Cymbidium sinense; assembly: GCA_021442155.1. Classification (NCBI taxonomy): domain Eukaryota; kingdom Viridiplantae; phylum Streptophyta; class Magnoliopsida; order Asparagales; family Orchidaceae; genus Cymbidium; species Cymbidium sinense. Next base: position 276,361,435 of record CM038214.1, on the reverse strand, counting down.
AAGGTTTATTGAGAGGAAAATTAGTCAAGTTATCCTAAAGAAGATTTATACTAGATCTATTACAAGATGCATAAACAAAAGAGCCCAAAACACAATAATCACCACAAGAGATTTGAGCATTGACAACTTCATAAAAATCATCAAGAATAGAAACACCTACAAAGTTATTCCAAACACACCAAATATTATTACTAATATTAGAGAAAAAATTATTGAAATTGATCATTCTAGCAACATAGTTAATTTTATTAGCATGAATAAGCGGCTCAAGAAAAATAAGTAAAGAAATATGAATAATGACAAAAAATTTCTAATATTATGAATAGAGAGGTACCAACTCTAACATAACAAACTAAAAAAATTAAACATTGGGGAGTAAAAGTTACTTGAGAGGAGAGGGAGGTCATAGTTTTTCTTGGCAATTTGGGGAAATTTTAACATTTTTTTTCTTTTTCGAATAGAAAGTTTGGAAACCATTTTCTTTGCCCTTTGAATCATCATTTGAAAATGATTTAGCAACATTATTCACAAGATTTAGGAGAAATCTCTGATGAGAAGTGAATTCTCCTTCTTCCAAGACACTAGAATTTATTAAAGATAAATGAGCTTCGGAATAGGAGGGAGCATAAATGATTTATTAAGAAGGAAAGTGGGAAAACCAAACCCTTTCATCATTAGCCAAATTATTAGATAAAAGAAATCTTTTGAGAAGTTAAATCATCAAATTTGAAATATGGAATAGTTTATCAACCCGATTATCATGAGGTATTAAAGCCATATTCTCCATTGAATTAGAATGATCCATAATATTAAATTCTCATTTCTTTTCCATTAAAGATTCATTTCATTTATCAAAGCCAAAGGTTGCAAGGAATAGAGGAATCCTCATTCAAAAGTTTAGAAAAGCTATTATTGTTCACATTAGAAGCCTTCAATTGCGAAGAAATAAAATGTAACCCTTATTAGAGAACATTCAAAGAATTTTATTTAACAATGGTCGGCCTTGGGTTAGAATGGAAGTCCTTAATTGGGATTTTCTTTTTTTTAGGTGAGGATGAAGAATGAAACATTGAATTATTGTGCCCATGGATTTTGCAAAGGAGAACAAAAGATAGAGAAAATTTCAAATTCAATTCTTGTATATAACCATAATTTTAGATCCCAACCTAGATTTTTTTGGTGTTTCTTGGTAATGTCCAATTCAATAAGGATTCTAGCCATTGAAGGATGAGATTTTGTAGTCATTGATCAATTTGCAATGGCCAACCAAATAAGGCAAGGCACCCACAACAAAAAAAAGAATTCTTGGTTATCGAAATGAATTGTCAAATTGGGGAGAGAAATCCAAATTAAAATAATTGGGGATTCTTCCTTAATATCAAATAGTGGAGTCCATTTCAGCAACCACATTTGGTAATTGAAAACAAAATAAGAACGATGAGAGAAAACATGATAGTAATCTAAATCATTCGTCAACAGAATCAAAATGTGGCAGGGATCAATTAAACCAATCATAAAAGCACCTGGAAGTTTCAGACTATGAAAGAAAGAGCGAATGTTTTCTTGATTAGGCCTAAAAAGAGTAAACTTTCCAACCATGGTGAATTCAAATGGCTTATCAAGTTTTCCATAATCGATCAACACATAACATAGTATGCCTCAAAAAAGAAGTCAAAATAAGTTCTAGGACTCACTTGAATAGCCATCCTTACCACTAAAGAATGTCTTTGAATGATTTAAGTAGAGGGTAGATGATGCCTAGCAAGATCCATAGATCCAATTTTCAAGGAATCATCAAAGAAGATGCCAAGCCATGATGCCCTCAAGAAATACATGAAATCAGGTAGATTCCTGAAGGAATCCATGAGAATCACAAAAGCAGAAGCATCCAAAAAAAAGGCCAAAAATGATCAGAAAGAAAAATTTCTAGAACATGAGAGGGCCTGGGTTTTTTTTCACTTTAATTTTTAATATTATGGGGTTTTGGGATGGTTTGGGGTTTAGGTTTAGGTTAAATTTTATTTTAGGGTTTATGAAAGTTTTTTTATAGTTTAGGTTTAGGATTTAGGTTTGGGTTTAGGTTTAGGTTTTAGATTAGGGTTTAGGGTTTTTGGTTCTTTTTAAACAAAGAGCAAATTCATATTCAACATTTCTTCTTTTTGATTTCATCAACCAAGTAACTCACCAAGTTTTCTAAGAAAAAAATGATAACATAGATAAAAAATGAGCATGCATAGAACGAAGCTAAATTCCTTGATAACTAGAACCTTCTCTACTGTAAAGACACAGTTCCATAAGCAGTAGATCAAATCGACTATTCTTCATCAGTTCTATGAGAACCATCCAACCTTGAGATCCACCATCATATCCCCAATCTCCCTCCACCACCACTTGAAACTACCACGCTCCGCCATAACCACCATTGCTACCTCCCTCCATCTCCATATCCAGACATCTGATCCCTCCACCACTACGATAATCACCGCCTCCACCTTCTCATCCACCACTAGATCCAAATTAGGCCTAGTTGACGTGGTTTTCTTACCATCAAGGTTCTGCCCATTCTTCGAGATTAGATTTAGGTTTAGGTTTATTTTTAAATTTATTCAGTTATTTTAGGTTAAGGTTTACGGTTTTGGGTTTTGGGTTTTGGGTTTAGGGTTTAGGGCTTAATATTTAGGATTTAGGGTAGGGTTATGTATAGGGTTTAGGGTTAGGTTTAGGGTTTAGGGTTTTAGGATTAGAGTTTAGGGTTTAGTGGGGTAGGTTTAGTTTTGGATTTAGGATTTAGGGTTTATGGTTTTTAAATTAAGAGTAGGTTTTGATTTATTTAGTTTATTTAGTTTATTTTATTTTATTTAGGTTATTTTATTTAATTTAGTTTATTTAATTTAGGTTTATTTTATTTAGTATGTTTATTTATTTTTTGAGTTTAAGTTTAGTTTATTTAGTTGAGTTTATTTATTTTTTAGTCATTTATATTTTTTAGGTTTATGTTTGGTTATTTTAAGTCCAGGTTTTATTTTTATTTTTAGGTTTTTATTTTTAGTTATGTTTATGTTTTATTTTTAGTTTTTATTTTATTTATTTTATAGTTTATTTAGTTTAGGTGGTTATTTTATTTAGTTTAGTTTATTTTTATTTATAGGTTTACATTTTTTAGTAGGTAGGTTTATTTTATCATTTTAAGTTTTATTTGGTTTATTTTTAGGTAGGTTTTATTTAGTTTATTTTATTTTATTTACATTTAGTATTTTTATTTAGGTTTTATTCCAGGTTTATTTTATTTTATTTAGTAGGTTTTATTTATTTTATCTATATTTTATTTATTTTATTTTTTAGGTTTTTAGGTTTTATTATTATTAATTTATTTATTTTTTTTTATTATTTAGGTTTTAGGTTTAGGTTTAGGTTTAGGTTTGTTTGTGGTTTTAGAGTATGGTTTAGTTTTTTAGTTTAGTTTATTGGGGTTTAGGGTTTATTATGGGTTTAGGTTTTAGGGTTTTGGGTTTGGGTTTTTAGTTTTGGGTTTAGTTTAGGTTTTGTTTAGGTTTTATTTTTATTTATTTAAGGTTTAGGTTTATTTATGGTAAGTTTTTTTAGGTAGGGTTTTGGTTTAGGGTTTTTTTATTTTTTTAGGGTTTAGTAGGTTTAGTTTTGGAGGTTTAGGGTTTGTGGGTTTATGGTTTAGTTTAGTTGGGTTTAGGGTATTAGGTTTTTTTTTTTAATAAAAATAAATGATTCAACATTTCTTCTTTGATTTCATCAACTAAGTACACACCAAGTTTTCTAAGACAAGTGACAATATAGATAAAAAAATGAGCACGATAGAGAAAATCAAAACCCCAGATAAGTAGAACTCTCTATAAAGACACATTTCCATAAGAAAGATCGATTGTGTTCTTCAATTCTCCATCGAACCACCCCTAGGTTCCACCATCAATGATCTCTCTCTCCACCACCACCTAGCTGTAACCTTTTCCTCCACACCATAACTACAGCCACCACATATCCATATCCATCTCTGCATCTAGATCCCCATCACTACTATGATAATGCCTGCCTTCGCTTCCACCTAGATCTAGACTAAGCTCTTGATTGTGATGTTCCATCGGTCGCCATAAGGTTTAGATTTATTTATTTAGTTTAGTTTATTTAGTGGGTTAGGGCAGGAAAGGAGGGTGGAGGTTATGGAGTGAGGGAGGGTTTAGTGGGTTTAGCAAGGGAGGGTAGGGTTTAGGGTTTTAGGAGGGAGGGGTTAGTTAGGATTTAGGTGGTGGGTAGTTTTTTTTAGAGGGTTTAGGGAGGGTTTATGGTTTTTAGTTTAGGGTTTAGGGTTTAGGATAGTGGGTAGAGAGGTTTAGGGTTTAGGGTTTAGTTTGGTAGGGTTTGGTTTTAGGGTTTTTTTAAATTAAGCAAACCGGTTTAGGTTTATTTAATTTATTTTATTTATTTGAGTTTATTTTACTTTTTTATAAGTTTATTTTTTATTTAGTTTATATTAAGTTTATTTATTTTAGTTTAGGTTTTATTTTAGTTTATTTTTTTTTAGGTTGGTCTTATTTTAATTATTTGTTAGTTTATTTTTATTTTAGGTTTAAGTTTATTTTATTATATTTAGGTTTTATTTTATTATGATTGGTTTATTTTATTTAGGATTTTATTTTTAGGTTTATTTATTTTATTTAGCTCATTTTTATTTATTATTTTGTTTAGTTTATTTTTTTTATTTTATTTTATTTTAGGTTTAGGTTTTATTTTATTTTTATCTTAGGTTTAGGTTTATTTATTTATTTATTTTAAGTTTATTTAGTAGTTTTGGTTTTAGGGTTTAGGTGGAGGGTAGGTTAGTTAGGGTTTAGTAGGGTTTAGGGTGGAGTTTAGGGTTTAGGAGGTTTAAGGTTTGAGGTTTAGGTTTTTTAGGGGTTTAGGGTTTAGGTAGTTGGTAAGTTTTAGTTAGTTTTTATTTTATTTTATATTTTAATTGGAGGTTTAGGATTAGGGTTTAAGGTTTAGGTTTAAGTTTTTTTAAGAGAACAAATTTATTCAATATTTCTTCTTGATTTCATCAACCAAGTAACACACCAAGTTTTCTAAGACACAAGTAACAACCTAGATAAAAATGAGCAGATAGAGCAAATCAAAACCCTAGATAACTAGAACTGTCTATAAGAAAGTTCCATAAGCAACATCCATCAATGCTTTCTTAGTTCCCATAACCACCCCTCTCGAGATCTATCCATCATATCTATAATCTCTCCTCCACACCACCACATGGCTTTAACCTCCGCCACCTCCTCCATCCTACTCTGACCACCACCCATATCCACCAAAGACCTAGATCTCCACCACCAATCGCTTGCCTCCACCACATCTGTGAGATTGATGATGTTCCTACCTTGTTACCCATTTTAGGGTTAGGTTTATATTTTTTATTTATTTAGTTACTTTAAGATTAGAGGGTTTAGGGTTTGGGTTTGGTTTGTAGGGTTGGTTTAGGTTTAGGGTTTAAAGTTTAGGGTTTAGTGTTTCTGGTTTTTGGGTTTAGGGTTTTAGGTATTAGGGTTTAATATTTTGGATTTAAGGGAGGGTTTAGGGAGGGTAGTAGGATTTGGGTAGTGTTTAGTTTAGGAGGGTTTTAGGATGGTTAGGGAGGGTAGGGAAGTTTAGGGTTTAGGATTATAGAGGTATTAGAGGTATGGTGTGGTTAGGATTTGGTTTTTAGGGTTTAGTAGGGTAGATCGATTTTAAAATAAACCCAGGTTTATTATTTAGTTTATTTTATTTATTTGAGTTTTTTTTTATTTTATTTTATTTATTTAGTTTAGAGATTTTTATTTATTTTATTTTTTTATTTATTTTTATTTTATTTTTAGGTTTTTAAGTTTAGGTTTATTTTTTTAGTTTAGTTTTTTTTTTTATTTTATTTATTTTTTTAGGTTTTATTTATTTTATTTTTTAGGTTTTAGGTTTTTTTTTTGGTTCATTTTTTATTTTAGTTTGTTTTAGGTTTTTATTTATTTTATTTTAGTTTAGTTTTATTTTATATTTATTTATTTTTATCTTTAGGTTTAGTTTTATTTTGGTTTTGTTTATTTCTTTATTTTATATTTATTTTATTTATGTTTAGGTTTATTTTATTATATTTTTAGGTTTATTAGTTTAGGTTCATTTTAAGTTATGTTTCAGTTTCAGTAGAGGGCCCAGGGCCCAGAGTTAGGTTTAGGTTAGGGCCCAGGGAGGGTTTGTGGAGGGAGGGTTTGGGCCTGGCCCAGGTATATTGGGTTTTTGGTTTTGGCCTGGGCTCAGGGTGGTTAATTTAGGTAGGGAGGGTTTGGGGAGGGAGGTTTAGTAGGTTTGTTTTAGGTTTTTATTTATTTATTTATTTTATTTATTATTTATTTAGGTTTAGTTTTAGAGTAGTGTTTAGGGTTTGGGTTAGTGTTTAGATTTTTAGGGTTTAGGGTTTAGATTTTGGTTTTAGGGTTAGTTTTGGTTTTAGGGTTTAGGTTTAGGGTTTAGGTTTTTTTTGAGAAAATTAGGGAATTTTATTGCCACAAAATAAGGAGGAGTACAAAGTCCTTAAAGGGGATGAATCTCTAAACTAATGCTCAAAGAACTATAATAAAACCTAAAGAGATGAATCCCAAACTATTACAATATTAAATAAAGAGAAGCAAAAGAAAACCAAATCAAAAGAAGATCCATATGAGCAATACAAAATCCACTTGATTTCTTTGATAAGAAAATCAACTGACTGCCAACCTATAAAAGAAATCTACAACATTCGGAAAGGATGAGTACAATTAAGTAGGCATTAAAGAGAAAGAGAAAAGTAAAGAAAAGGGGCTTAATCGCAATCATCTTAAGGAGCAACACTATATGTATCCAAACTTCGAGAAAGGGTTACAATTTCATATATAACCACCAAAAAAATAAGGGAAACATTAAGGCCATCATAACATACCTCATGTAGGCAATCATCCAGAGATCATCATCCAACAATGTTGCAAAGTCTTCCAACCAAGAAACGAATGCAAAAGCCACCAAAATAACCAAGCCTAGTAAAGACCAATAGCCATCCATCGGGACAACAAGGATATAGCAGAAAACCACCAAATAACAAAAAGGGAGGAAATACCAAAAAAGAGCATCAAATAAATAAATAACAAAAAAAAAGATATCCAAAGCCAAAGAACCATCCCAAGATTGTCAAAACAAAGAAACCAATACCAAAATAGGGGACAAATAACACCAACAAGACCAATCCAAAGTGAGGATAACCCAAGCATAAGCAAAAGATAAAAGGGTGAGCCGCACCTCCACCAAGACAGATAAACAAAAAAAAAACAGAGAGCATCCAACAAGGCTACCAACAAGAATAGTCAGTGTAACAGCAAAACCACCACCAGAAACCATGAGGCCAGTATTAGGAAACAAGCAGAGCAAAATACACCTGAAAGAGGTAATACCCATAGCCAAAATAAAATCTAAGACACCAAACCATGTCACCAGCACCCAAGAAAAAACAAAGCCACTAAATATTTAACCAGCCAACTAAATGACAACAAAAACCAAAAACCAAGTCAAAAATTACCACAAGCTTCAATAGCAACAAAATAGAAGCAAACAGCCAATAAAGCCACCCAGCCCACCAGCAAACAACATTTATGCAGGAGGAAATAGACCCACAGCTAAGCTACCACCCAAATAGAAAAAAAGCAAAAGAAAAGCAACTACAGCTAAGAGAGGAAAACCATTACAGGAAGAGGCTGAAAACATAACCAAAAGAATCAAACCAAAACCAATAAACCGATCACTAAGCTCTAATCAATAAAATAGAAAAAATAATAGCCAATAAATAGCCTCGACTAGGCTAAATCCAAACCAAAGATTAACCACCAACAACCCCTAGATCTGCCACCAATAGAGGAGGTAAAGCATAACACATACCACCAACCAACCTAGCCAACCAACATAGCCAATCAACTCAACCAGTCAATAAGGCCACCCAACCAACCACCATAATAGCAGAAGATCCAACTTAGACAAAGGAGCAACCAGCCTAGATATGAGGCAAACCTCATTCAGAGAGAAAGATCGATTCCAAGCATAGCCACAACCCAATTGGAGGCCACCAAAAATAACCAAGAAATAATTGTGGTAATCACCAAGCTAGGCAAACAACCAAGGAATGGCAAGCCTAGGAGGACTACCAACCCACTGGCAGTAAACCAGGGAGTAAAGGAGCCTGACCCGAGCAAAATAAGGTACCTTCCAGACCCTAGAGAACAAACAACCACCACCAAAGAGAAAATAGGAAGGCAACAACCACAAAACATCAAGCTTCAAGCCACAAGTTAGAGGGAACAACCAACAATTAGTAGCCACCAAGCCATAACAGGAAAGGAAAGCAGCAACCACCAAAAAGTCAAACACTAAGATAATGAAAAGACTAACAATAGCCTTCAAATAAACACCACCCAAGACAACTAGGCAGAGGGTAGAAACATACAACAGCATCCACCAAACAAGGAAGCACACATAGAAAATGAGGTTAGAGACCTAAGAAGAATATAAGGAGCAATCCCAATATGGGAAAGCAAAAAAACACAATCAATAAAAGGCTCAAAGAAAACCATAGCCAAAGACCAACAAAAAGCCACAAGTTAAAGTCACCTAGAGTTATCCAGATTAACCAAGCCTCTCAGCAGCTTAGGTAAGTTTTGATTACCAAATATTGTGAGCTCATTTAATTCAGCACCCAAATTGGCTAAGAAATCTACACAAGCATTACCTTCACAAAGAATATGAGAAATTTTGTAGCAAATTTAAGAGATGAAGGTTTTAGTGTGATTACGGAAATAAAATAAGTCAGCATTCCCCATTTTTTTATGAAGTGAGCATATCAAGTAAAAGAAGAGTGTCAACTTCAATCCAAATAATAAAGAGGCCTTTGTTCAAAAAATATCAATAGTTTTATTAACATCCATAAGCTCAGCATAAATAATAGAACATGCTTTGAGGGGATAAGCAAAATCACAAATGGCAGTACCTTTGGAATCCTTAATAATACCACCACAACCATATTTATTAGTTGAAATTGAACCATCAGTATTGATTTTAATAAAGTTCTCATTAAGTTTGATCCAATGGATAATCCTAATAGCCTTATTGAAAGAAACATTAGGTAGAATGAGACCCAATTTTTTAGCCATAAATTTGTAACCTCTAAAATGGATGTCGTTAATTAAATTATCATTAAATGAAGCATGAATTTTTTTTTTAGTTCTAACAAGGATCCTTTTGTAATTCATAGGAATACAATGATATTTAACAACATTTCTATCCATTCATCTGAACCAAATAAAGGTAATACCAAAAGGTTGCTAAGTCTTTTAATTATCTTGATTTAATGCCTAGGCTTTATGTGAGGTTATGAATTATTTAAAACTTTAGTTATGAGTTATAGTTGGTAAAAGATTTATTTTTCCCTTAGAGCCTAATCGCATCCAGGCCACACATTCAAACATGAATCATTTAAGAAACCAAGAAAAGTATGCCATTTCTAGTATACATCCTAAACAAATCATCAACCAATTTCTATAACTATCGTGAAAGAATAAAGGTTGATTCGGTACCGCAGACACCTAAAAAGAAAGATGGGTAGCTCTACCCTTATACAACCCAAAATTACAAAATAATAATTACAATTTATAATGAATGAATCTATGGGCATTCTTCATTCTTCATTCTTTCATGTCTTTATTTCTTTCTTTGATTTAATTTTCTCCACTTCAAAGACATCACATGGCCTCTAAGACAAAGCCTTCTAGCAATGCTCATCTTATCCCCATAGCACTAATCCAATTTCTAATTGTAAAATTACATTAAGAATAAAAAGTAAATCAAACTACACCTAAAAATAGAGGTTAGTTAAACATACATATAATCTTAAGTAGTTATATCATAATTTAACTTAACACCACACATGGGTAACCAAGCCACCTATCCTAACTTGGATTATGCTTAGGGCTTAAGCAACCTACAAAGAGCATTTATATTTATTTTAAGTTGCTTATTAAACATAATCCCTATAAAATATGATTAGCTAATCACGACCACCATCTAACATCCTATAATAATACATCATAAACCAAATATATCATACCAAGCACCTAACATAAAGATAGAAGTAGTGACTTAATTCTAATGTGTGTTAAGGCTTGTGTGGTATTCTTAGCATTAGATTTGTAGTTCTCTAAGTTTAGAAAGATTTAATTTAACATGAAGGTTGGTTTCACTTAAGTTATTTAATTGATTTAAGAATTTTAATTTTGTTTTCTTTTATTTCATTTGATTACACTTAGCAACTAAGTGTTATAAAGAGAAGAAGAAAAGAGGATTGCCTCTTTCATCCCTACCTTAAGCAATTTCTAAAGCATGTAAATTTGATTTAGTTCTCTTTAGTGAATGGCTTATTACACATTTTAACTTAATCCTAAGTTTAGGCTCACTTTAAATAATCTTATTTAATATGAAAGGTATCTTAAGATTAATTCAATTGAATTACTATGACATATGTTCAATCATTCCTTTCCATCACATGTAACATGCATATGATATTAATCCTAAATATACCTACACATACAATATGTTTTAGCACTTAGATGATGAATGTAGATGTGTATATTTGTAGAAAATGAGATTTTAATTCATTAGCTAAATGCACATACAAGTGTATAGTTTTAAGAGATACTTTGCCATTGTAAACTAGAGAATGAGGTAAAGACCTCTGGCTAAAAGCCTCACATCCCAAATGTCCAGATTAGATATACCCACTATTCTTGAATACACATGAATGTACAAATGACTACAAGAATGGAAAATCATTCTAAAGTTGTATTTCTTTCAATTGAATTATTTTTACAAGTGAGCTAAAGTTGGAAAGAAGATTTTCATTCATTATCTAAATGGACATACAACTGTATAAAAGTTTTAAGCTGATACTTCGCCATTGTTAAACTAGGGGAGTGAGGTAAAGACCTCCTGGCTACTTAAAGCCTTGCATCCCCGGAATGTCCAGACTAGATATACCCACTATTCTTGAATACACATGAATGTACAAGTGACTACAAGAATGGAAAATCATGCAAAAGTTGTATTTCTTTCAATTGAATTATTTATACATGTGAGCTAAAGTTGAAAAGGAGATGTTCATTCATTAGCTAAATGCACATACAAGTGTATAAAAGTTTTAAGTGGATACTTCGCCATTGTTAAACCAGGGAGTGAGGTAAAGACCTCTTTGGGGCTACTTAAAGCCTTGCATCCCTGGAATGTCCAGACTAGATATACCCACTATTCTTGAATACACATGAATGTACAAGTGACTACAAGATTGAAAATCATGCAAAAGTTGTATTTCTTTCAATTGAATTATTTATACATGTGAGCTAAAGTTGAAAAGGAGATTTTCATTCATTAACTAAATGCACATACAAGTGTATAAAAGTTTTAAGGGATACTTTACCATTGTTATAGGGGAGTGAGGTAAAGACCTCCTCAGGTCTACTTAAAGCCTTGCATCCCTAGAATGTCCAGACTAGATATATCCACTATTCTTGAATACACATGAATGTACAAGTGACTACAAGAATGGAAAATCATGCAAAAGTTATATTTCTTTCAATTGAATTATTTATACATGTGAGCTAAAGTTCTATCAAAAATTCTAACATTGAAATACATTGGAATGAATTCAAATAAATGTGTGTGCTTTTCAAATGGACTATACACTTGTTAACATTCAAACTTTATGTAAATCCATATAGACTAAAGAAAGAGAACTCCATATCACATGTTCTAAGCCATACACATGCAAGCTTATAAATATTTATAACTATTATCTCCAAATGTTGTAGTTGACTTATAAACTTTCAAAAATAACATTGATTTAATAGTGATAATAGCCACATTTATATGAAATTAAATCAACACATGCAAGCTTGACATAAAGGGAACTATTTGATTTACTTAATTTTGCAAAAGATGAATGCATGAATCAAATGACATACAACATTTAATATGATTGGAGAGGACTAACTAAACATAAACACATGATTTCGTTCAATTAAATTAATTCCTAATGACAATCATATCAAATAAAAACATTTCAAGCGAACCAAAGTTTCTTATGTCACTTTTAACTTTTATGTTTCGATTTGATTTAATGAAATGAAGGAAAGTTTGTTGATCCTAACTCATTCCCATTTTTGTGAATTGATTTGGTTAAATAAAATGTAATTAACTATATTTATGGATTAATTAGGTTGTAATATGCATTAAATCCAAATTAACCCTAACCTATATGTTAAAGTAATTAATTAAATTATGAGCCAACATGATATACATGGAAAATAACTTGCAATGAACCTAAGAAATGAAATGGCCTATTGCAATTTGCTCACAATTATTGATTAATTAAATTAAAGAACTTAATTAATTACTTTTATGATTTTCCAACACATATGGGTAAATCATAATTTCATTAACTCTCTTTAGGCTATTAAACACCAAAAGATCTACCCATGAATTAATTAATGAAGATCATATGATTATAATTTTAATTTGATTAATAAAATAATTAATTAATCAATTTATTTAATTTGCCAAATTGATTAATTATCCTCCAAAATGATGAATGGAATGGGGAAAGAGGTCCCAATCATTCCATAAATCCTCTTTAATGAAATAAATTAGAGGAAACAATTAAGAAAGAAGTCCTAATCATTTTTCCAATATTTTATATGAATAACTAATCAAATAAAGCTTAGTCAATTGTAATTAATAGTTAAATTAATTATAAATAAGGATATGTCTCATAACTAAATTTTCTTTTGACTTTTAAGATCAATATATAACAATTGTGGATTGAATTGATTTTATAATTGACATTAATAAATTGTGTTCAAACAACTTTTATATTTGATTATAATATTTATAATGTTATTGGTTTAGTTAATTTTTTATAAAGTTTTACTTAAATTTTATGATAATTTAATTTGTACATTTTTTGGATTTTGTTTGATCATATATTATTTCTTTCTTTTTATTCTAAAGATTGATTAACTCCTTTTTAGATTGATTGAATTTAATAATAAATAAAATATTGATTAATCATGATCATTCAATCAAAGATCAAATGGATGAGTTAATCATGGCTTGATAGGTGCAATCAAATCACTACACCATTCGACCTAATCAAAATTATTCACTTCAAAGACATAAAATGAATAGTCTTACTTTTGTCTCTAAAGTCACAAAGGATTAAAAAGTAAAGTGCATGGGTTCTAAAGGTTGAAACCTAACCACGCTTACATTCAACACACACAAGAGATCCCTAAGGCTTTCTAAGCATTTAAGAATTATACCTCATGAGCTAATGTTCAATGGATTCCAAGATTCATTTGGAAGAAATCCCCTATTGAGGTGCTCTGGATCAATACTAGCATTCTTTTTTGCTCCTATGGTTTGGTTCCTCCTCACTTGCTCATAGACACTTGGCTTTGGGCATCCTACTAGAAGAGGCAAATCCAGATTCTTGATCTTTCTGAATGTTCTTGGAAATATCTTATCTACATATATAGTCCCTTTCAGATGATCAAACTCATGATGTAATATGCGAGCCATCCATCCAGAAGCAGTAATTTTGATAGGTTGACCAAAATGTTCATGACCTGTCACCTCCACCTGCTGATGCCGCTCTACCATAGCTCTAAATCCATCAATGCTCAAACATCTTTCAAAGAACAAAGTCATTTTACTTCCCTTCTTCTGAAGCTTTGGATTAATTTTTACTAGCAGATCAAAAGGTCGATGGTCTTGTGCATTAGTTTCACTCTTAGGAGCATAGCTAATGTATTCCTTTACGTCTTCAAGAATAAAAATCTCCACCAAGATTATATATATGATGTGTTAGGGCATTGAGAACAATAGGTTCAAAAGCCTCTAGAAGCTGAGCATACCACTATGGATCATTAAAGAACCCTCCAGATGCTACCAATAGTGCCTTCGATTTGGAATTTATGCAATGTCATATGGATTTCAAAGAAATTAAATCCTGCATACTATTATCAATACTTACACCTATTCCATGTCCACTCAGCTCATTTCCCTCAAAGGAATACCAATCTGTGGAGCAGTGAGGTCGACGCTAGGGGCCTTTTGCATGACCTCAATCATGTCATCTATGATCTTCTAGATCTTCTCTGATTTGATCTCCTCCATAGAGACCTCAACTGGCTCGTGAGGACCATCATCACCATGATAATTTCAAGTAGAGATTCTTTCATCATGATGCATCTAGAGAACCATCCACTAGAGACCTTCGAAAGGGGTTCTTCTGTGACCAACAATGCATTGGGAGAAGCAATGAAGAATGGGTCCGATGCTTGGGGCTAGAAAGAAGTGGTCTTTATGAAAAAAATGGAGGTATAGAAGGAGTGTTCACTGGTGGATAGGCTATGTGAGTGGCATGGTTCGGTTGATCACTAGAAAATTCATGGGATGTCTCATGTGCTTTCTATAGGAAGCTGAATTTATGGGGGCTAGTTGGGATCAAGGAAGTTCTAATCAACTACCTGCTACATGCTACTGTGTGTCTCAATTTTGGAGAAAGTGAGGGAAGAGAGGTCACTCCGGAGGAAGAGGGGCAGGGTCGGCTATGCTTCACCTGGTTGAGAGGAAGAGATGAACGTGAGGGAGAGTTTACTTTCAGCTTTGCATCTAGATGAGGAGAGTTGCTCAAAGAGATTTTTTATTTTTTATTTTTATGCTGGGATGGGAGAGCGCTGAAAGGGAAGTAGAGGGCTTCCTTCTGGAGATGAGAAAAGATCATCATTTTTTTTTTTTAGTGTCATGTTTTCTGCTATTCGAGAGAGAGAGAGAGAGAGAGAGAGAGAGAGAGAGAGAGAGAGAGAGAGAGAGATGCCAACTTTGTCCTACATGCTTCAACTTCTCCCACATTCCCTCTTTTTATTTCCTTTTTTTGTTGCTTTTTTTATGTGTTGTCATGATCACATAAATTAGCAAGGAGTAGATCATTTAATAGTTTTATATTTTTCACATTTTTTTTAAAATTTAGTGAAACCTGATTTTTTTTGAATAAATGATTTCAAAGTTTAACATAATTTTAATAGCTTTAGTAAATAATTGAATGAAAATTTATAAGTTATGTGTATAAAATAAGATAATTTTAATTATGATTAAAAATTGTTGATAATATGGATTCATAATTTGATAAATTAATTATTTTGATTTAATGATTAATATATTATATATATAACATTTATTTTAGTTTTTATTTTGATTTAATTCTGAATAAATTTCCAATGTTTAGAATTGGTTTAATCTCTCACATCTCTCTCTCTTTCTTTTTTTGTAGTTCATTTTAGATTTCAAATGGATTGTGTATGTTAAATTAAAATTTGTTGTTTGTTATTATCATTTTCTTATTATATATATTAGTGACTTCACATTCAAATCATGATTTTACTTAATTTAGGCTTAAACTTGACTAAAATTTCATTTGATTTAGAATTGTAATATGAATGATTTACTTGACGGTTTTGATTGTGACTTTAGGTAGAACTTGGAATGATGATTGAAGGATTGATTGATTTTTGGTAGAACTTGGCTAAGTCCATGAAATTGGCTTAAGGGTTAGGATTTGGATTTATGTTAGGATCATGATTTGAAGTTGAGTTTGAGTTTGAATTTTATAAATTGATTGAAGGGTTGAGTTTATCTTTGAGAAAATAAATTGAATTTGGATTGATTTAGATTTGGCTAAGGCTAATTCATAAGAAAAATCATAAGGCTTAGAAAGGATTTTGATTTTGGATTTAATCATGGGCTTCAATCATTTCGTTTGGATTTGAATTTGTTTTTTTATATTTGAATTGAATTTGCGGTTTGGTTTGAGAAGGTGAACAGAGATCAAATTTAAACTATAGAGTAGGTGAGTCTTCTTAATCACTAAGGCATAGCCTAATCCTATGATTAACCTTTCTAAGTCTCTAGGTTTAGGTTAAGTGTTCACCTAATCACTATAAGTGTCTTATGACTAAGGAAGTCTTAGTGTCTAGAAGATCCCTAGGTCTAAGAAGAGGAGGTTGAGAACTTACTTTAAAAGTGAGGTCAACATTAATATGCTTAACTCACATGTTCTGAAATCTAAAAGGAGAGAAATTATTTAATCTATTAGAATTATTTTTAGTAGAAACCAAAATAAGAGCATGATCATATAAGGTTCTACTTAAATGATCTATAGAAGTAATAGGACATTGAGTAATCCAATGAGTATTAAAATGAATCTGGTCCAACCTTTACCAAAGTTTAGAGTTTTGCCAGTATAATTAGAACCCTTAAAACCAATATTATTCAAACTACAATCAAGGATCATATTGGAAAATTCTACCATGGAATGATATTAGGAGAGCAACCACCACTTCATTCAGAAGAGAACAAAATAGTGTTGAAATCACTAGCAAAAAACCAAGGTTTATTGAAAGAGGTGGAAAAATTAGTCAAGTTATCCCAAAGAAGATTTCTACCATTTATTATTACAAGATGCATAAACAAAGAACCCAAAACACAATAACCACCATAAGAGATTTGAGCATTAAAAACTTGATGAAAATCATCAAGAATAGAAACATCTATAAAGTTCTTCCAAAAACCCCAAATCTTATTACTAACATTAGAGAAAATTTTAATTAAATTGATCATTCTAGCAACATGGTTAATTTTATTAGCATGAATAAGTGGCTCAAGAATAATAAGGAAATATTATGGATACAACCAAGATTTCTACTTATGAATAGAGAGGGTATCAATCCTCAAACATTCAAAATTAAAAATTAAACATAAAGAAAAGAAAGGGGAAGTAAAAGTTAATTGAGAAGAGAGGGAGGTCACAGCTTTAGTGTTTCTTAGCAATTTGGGAGGAAAAATTTTAACATTTTTTTCTCAATATAAAGTTTGAAGCCATTTTCTTTTCTGAATCATCATCTAAAAGGATTTAGCAACATTAGTCAGATTTAAGAGAAATCTCGATGAGAAGTGAATTCTTCCAATGCACTAGAATTTATTAAAGACAAATGAGCTGGGAATAACAAGAGAGGGAGTAAATATTGATTTATTAAGAAGGAAAGTGGGAACACCAAACCGTTCTTCATCATTAGCCAAATTTTTAGATAAAAGCAAATCTTTTTTGGAAGCTAAACCATCTTGAATTTGGAATATGGAATCAAGTTTATCGATCTGATTATCATGAGGTATTAAAGCCATATTCACCATTGAATTAGAATGATGCATACTATTAAATATTTATGTTCTCCATTAAATCTTCATTTTATATCAAAGCCAAAGGATGCAAGTATTGAATCGGAGAAAATAGAATCTTCATTCAAAAGTTTATAAAAGCTATTATTTTCACATTAGAAGCCTTCAATTGCTTAAAAGAAGTGAAAGTTAAATTAGCCTTATTTGGAACATTCAAAGAATCTTTTTTTCCAAAGTTGTTTTTTGATATTTAATAGTAGTCAGGCTAGGGTTAGCAACAAAAGTTTCCTTAATATGAGTTTTCCTTTTTAGGTGAGGATGAAGAATGAAACATTCAGAATTATCATGCCCGTGGATTTTACAATGAGAATAAAAGATAGCAAAAATTTCAAATTCAATTCTTTGCATGTAACCGTAATTTATAAATCCTAACTACATTTCTTTAGGGTGTTTCTTGGTAATGTCCAATTCAATAAGGATTCTAGCCACTGAAGGATGAGATTTCATAGTTGTTGCCTCATAAATTTGAAATGATCGACCAAATAAAGCACCCATAACAAAAAGGAATTGATTATTAACGAAATGTATTCGCATATTAGGGAGAGAAATCCAAATTGGAATGATTGGGAATTAGGGTTTAGGGTAGTGTAGTTTAGGGTTTGGAAGAAGTAGAGTAGGGTTAGGATTTAGGTGGGTAGGTTTAGGCTTGAGGTTAAAAGGAGTTGTGGGTAGGCACATAGTAAGTTGTGGAGGTTTAGGGATCCCATGTAGGTATGGCCTAGGTGGCTATAGCCAGGGTTTGGCCTACAACCCAGGATCCAGCCTAGGGTGGTGCCTTTAATAGGGTTGTGATCCGGGTCATGGCTTGGCAGTGTTGGATAGCAAGTTTAGGGTTTCAGTGGAGCTTAGGCAAGTGGGGTCAGGCTAGGGTCAGTCCTAGGGTACCTGACTCAGGACTCCAGTTTAGGGTTTAGAGTGGCTCGGGCCAGCCTGTGGTAGAGGTTTTCTAATCAAAAATTTAGTATTTAGTATTATTTTTTATTTTTTATTTAGGTATTATTTTATTTAGTTTAGTAATTATTTAGGTTTATTTTATTTTTTATGTTTATTTAGTTTATCTTTAGGTTTAGGTTAGTAGGTTTATTTTATTTTAGTTTTATTTTATTATTTTTTAAGTATATTTTGTTTCTTTATTTTTTTAGTTTTATTTTATTTGGTTTTTATTTTAGGTTTATTTTATTTTATTTTAGTTTTTTTATTTGTATTTTTAATTCATTATATTATTTATTATATATTTTAAGTATTTTAGGTTAGTTTAGGTTTAGCCTTTAGGTTTTATTTTAAGTTTTAATTTTAATTTATTTATTTTATTTAGCTTTAGGTTATTTATTTTATTTATTTTATTTTTGTTAGTTAGTTTTAGGTTTAAGGTAGGATTTAGGTGGGGTAGGGTTTTATAGGGTCAGTTTGATTTAAGTTTAGTAGGGTTTAGTTATTAGTTAAGGTCCAGTTTTGGGTTTAGGGTTTTAATTTTATTTATGTGGTTTAGGGTTTAGAATATTTAGTTTAAGGTTTAAAGATTACCATAGGGTGTATTTTATGTTTTAATGTTTACCTAGTTTAGCATTTAGGGTTTAGGTTTAGTTTTAGTTAAGGGTTTTATTTTAGTTTAGGATTTGTGGTAGGGTTTAGGGTTCATAGTTTTTTTTTAGCAGATAAATTGATTCAATATTTCTTCTTTTGATTTCATCAACGAAGTAGCACACCAAGTTCTCTAAGATACAAGCGATGAAATAGATAAAAAATGAGCACACATATAGTAAATAAAAACTCTAGATAACTAGAATCTTCTCTATCAAAAAGACACCGTTCCATAAGCAGATCGGATTTGTTTTATTTTTCCAATTCCCATCAACCACCCCACCTCTCGAGGGATCCCATCAAGTCCTTGATCTCTCCTCGCCACCACCATTGAACCTCGCTCTCCTCCCCTCATCATAACTTCCACCTCAGATCCACTACACCTTTCACCCACCACAGATAACCGCTTTGCCTTTGCCCATGTCATCTAGACTGAGTCTGATGGATGTTCCTTTATCATTATCATAGTATTTGTGGGTTTAGAGATTATAGGGAATTTAATTTAGCCACTAGTTTATGTAGGATTATGGCTTTTAGTTAGAGTGATGGGCTGGGCCCAGGGTGTTAGGGTTTGGGTAGCTGGGCCCAGCCCAGGACTCAGGGCTAGGGCCCAGACTTAGGGCCCAGGTCAGGGTTTAGTGGCCCAGATTCAGGTTTAGTTTAGGGTAGTGTGTGGCCTGGGGCCCAGTGGCCCAGGCCTTGGTCTGTGGCCCAGGGCCTTATCTAGGGTTAGGCCCAGTGGCCCAGGGTTTAGGGCCCAGGGCCCAGCCAGGCCTAGCCCAGGGCCTGGGGCCCAAAGGGATCTCAGGGAGCCTGTGGCCAGTCTGGGGCTGGGCCTGGGCCCAGTCTGGGCAGTCTGCTCATCCAGACTCAGGGCCCAGCCCAGTCAGGCCTGGCTGGCCCAGGCCTATTTTGGCCCTCAGGTTTACTGGCTCAGGTCAAGCCCAGTGGCCAGGTCCTGTGGCCCAGGGCCTAGGCCTAGAGCCCAGTGGCCTTTATTAGGGCTCAGGGCCAGGATCTAGGGCCTGGGTGGCCTTTTGGGGTCATGGCCTATTTATGGTCCTATTTATGATTATTTTTAGGTATGGGCTAATTTGATCATTTTAGTTTCTTTTTATTTTTAATCATATTAGGTTTATTTATTTATAGTAGTTATTTATATATATATATTAGTTTAGTTTAATATTTTATTTTAGGTTATTTATTTATTTAAGCTCAGTTTTATTTTATTTAGGTAAGTTTTAGTTTATAGTATTATTTTTATTTTAGTTTAGTTTAGGTTTAGTTAGTTTATTTTAGTTTAATATTATAGTATTTTTAGGTGGTTTATTTATTTTAGTATAATATTTTAGTTTAGGAAGGTTTTTTTTTTTATTTTGATTTAGATTTTTTAGTAGGTAAGTTTATTTTAATATTTTTTAGGTGATTTGGTTTATTTTTTTTATTTAATTTTATTTTAATTGTTTAAGTTTTATTTTATTTTTATATACGTTAGTATTTATTTAGTTTTATTAGGTTTTATTTTAATTAGTTATTTATTTTATTTATATTCATATTTTTATTTATTTTTAGGTCAGTTATTTTATTTTATTTTATTATTTATAGGTTTAAAGTAGGGTATTTTTATTTTAGTTTAATTAATAGTAGGTTTTTTGTGGTTTATGGTAGGTTGTGGGTTAGGTTAGGATTGTGGAGGCTCAGGTTTAGGGTTTTTTTAGGGTTTAGATTTTTAGGGTTTTAGGCTAAGGTTTATGTTTAGTTTGTGGTTTGGTTTAGGGTTAATGGTTTTAATAGAGAACAAATTCATTCAACATTTCTTCTTTTGATTTCCAATCAAGTAGCACAGTTTTCTAAGATAAGTGACATATAGAACAAAATTGAGCACACATAGAGCACATCAAAACCTTAGATAATTAGAACCATCTCTATTGAGACATAGTTCCATAAGAAGTAATCGACGGGTCGTCTTCATTCATCTGTAACCACCCCTGCCTTTGGGTGGCATGATCCGCCATCATATCTCGATCTCCCTCCACCACCACATTTTAACTCATCCCTTCCATAAATGCCACCTCCATATCAACTAGCATCTGATCCCCACCACCACACGATAACTGCTCTCCGCTTATTTTACATCTAACTTAGCCTATGGTAATGTTTCTAGTTTGCCCATTCTAGGGTTTAGATTTTAGGTTTAGTTTTATTATTTTTATTTTAGGTTTATTTTGTTTATCTATTTAGTTACTTTAGGTTTAGTTTAGCTTCAGCCTGATCAGCGATCAGTTTAGTGGGCTCAGTGGCCCAGTGGCCTGTGGCTCAGGAGAGCCCAGGGAAGGGCCCAGGGCCCATTCAGTTCTCAGTGGCCCAGGGTTGATACTCAGGGCCCAGGTCACTTAGCCCAGGTCATTTAGCCCAAGCCCAGATCTGGGTCTTTAGGGCTCCATTGGCTATCTTCCAGGACTGGGCCTTCTCAGGCTCACACTTTAGGGCCCAGTGGCTTCAGGCTCAGTATCTGGTTGGCCTGGGGCTAGGCCTGGCCCAGGCCTGGGGCCCAGTGGCTCAGAGCCCAGGATCGGCTCATGACTCTCAGGGCCTAGGCCCAGTGGCCCAGGATCTTGTGGCCCAGGCTCACTCCAGGCCTTCTGGCCTAGGTCAGCTTAGGGCCCAGGTCACCAGCCTGGCTGGGCATCGGTGGGGCCTCAGCCCGGGCCTGTGGCTCAGCATCTGACTGGGATCAGTGGCCCAGTATTTCTGGGAGGCCCAGGTGGCCTAAGGCCCTGGTCAGGCTCTAGGGCCTCTTCATCTTGGTCACAAGCCCAGGTCAGGGCCCAGCTAGGGCCTAAGGGCTCTTTATTTCAGTGGCTCAGTGGCATGTTTGCTGCCTATGGCTTTTTGGGTTTTAGGGCTTTTAATTTATTTTCTTTAAATCAAGTAGGTTTAGGATCATTTAGTTTATTTATTTTATTTGTTTTATTTTCTATTTATTTTAAATTTATTTATATTTATATTTTAGTTTAGTTATTTTATAATAGCCTATTTTAGTTTTATTTTATATTTTACTTTTAGGTAGATTTTATTTTTTATTTTTTAAATAGATTTTATTTTTATTTTCTTTATGTTTTAGTTTTATAATATTTTAGGTTTATTTCTGGTTTTATTTTTTTTAGTTTTAGCTCAGTTTAGTTAATTATTTTAGTTTAATTATTTTATTTTGTTGATTTTAGGCTTTAGTTTAGTTATGTAAGTTTAGGTTTTAGGTTTAATTTTATTTGTTTAGTTTATTTTAGTAGGTAGGTTTATTTTATTTTATTTTGGTTTTATTTTATTTTTTGTTTATTTTTATTTTTTCTTTTGCTTAGATTAACTTTAATTTTTTAGGTTTAGGTTTTCCTTTATTTTATTTAGTATTTTATTTCATTACATTTTTATTTTATTTAGGTTATAGTTATTTTTTGAAAGTTTAGGTTATTAATTATTTTATATTTTATTAGTTTATTTTATTTATTTTTAGTTTAGTAGGTTTTACTTTTTCTTATTAGGGTTGGTTGGGTATTCTTTAGGTATTTTGTTAGCTCAATTAGGTTGGGTGAGTTAGGCTAATAGTGGGTGGGTTAGTGTTGGGATGGGCCCAGGGTAGGGTTGGGTCAGGCTTTGGATCTGGGTTGGACAGGGTAGGGCCTAGGGTTGGAGTGGAGTTAGTGGTAGTGGGGAGGGTATTATAGGTTTAGGGTGGGTTTAGGGTAGGGTCATAGTTTTTTTTAGCCAAACCAGATTCAACATTTCTTCTTTGATCTCAAGTACAACCAAGTTCAAGACAAGATGAAACAGATAAATGTAAAAAAAACTAAAACTAGAATCACTTATCAGACCATATATTTATTTTAATTTTTCAATCCCATCAAACCTCCCACCTCAGGCTTATTTATCAGTCCCCATTCATTAAGTCTCTTTCATACTCCCCTCGACCTTGTGATTCCACCACCAATAACCTCTTGCCTTGCTCCACTCATTTAGACCAGCCCTGGTTGATAGTGATGTGCCATCAAGGTTTATTCATTAGTTTAGGTTTATTTATTATTAGCTTTTGTAAGATTACTTTAGTTATTTAGTTTATTTATGTTTATGTTTAGGATTATGGTAGGTGGGTAGGGTTTAGGTTTATAATAGGTATGGTTGGGGTTTGGTAGGTTCAGGGTTAGGGTTTGTGGTTGTTTAGTTGGCCTAGGTTTGTTTGGGCTCAGGGTACAGTTTGTGGATTTAGAGTAGTATTTAGGTTTGGATTTAGGGCCCAGGATATTTAGTGAGGGTCTCAGAGTGGCCCAGTAGGTGGGCCCAGTGGCCTGTGGTCTTGTGGCCCAGTCTTTTTATCTGGGGCCTTTTGGCCCAGTTATCTTTTATCAGTATTAGGTAGGGGGCCTGTATCTTAGGCCTTCAGTTTGGTCAGGCCCAGTATGGCCCAGATCTGAGGCCCATCTGTTTTTATTAGGATCTTGATCATAATAGACTAGGCCTAAAGTTTGTAGGGTTAGAACCTTATTTGTCCTGTATTTACTGGCTCAGGTCAGGCCCAGTATAAGGGCCCAAGGTCTGGTATTAGAGCCCAGGCCCAGGTAGGTTTAGGGCAGGATTCCAGTCTGCTGGTTAGGTCTAATGGAAGAGTGGCCCAGGGTTTATTTATTAGGTTTGGGTTCCCATTTTTTAGGTATTTTATAGGTTTCATCAGGGTTTTTATTAGTAATTCATAGGGCCTAGGGTGTGGAGTAGCCTGGATTTAGGTTTAGTTTTTAGGTTTATTTTAGTTTAGGGTTTATTTAGGGTTTGGTTTAGAGGGTTTTTATATGGTTTAGGGTTTAGGGTTTATTATTTAGGGTTTAGGGTTTAGGGTTTAGGGTTTAGGATTCATAGTTTTTTTTAGCACAGAATAAATTCAGATTCAATATTTCTTCTTTTTAATTTCCTCAATGAAGTAGCACACCAAGTTCTCTAAGATACAAGCGATGAAATAGATAAAAAATGAGCACACATACAGTAAATAAAAACTCTAGATAACTAGAATCTTCTATCAGACACCATTCCATAAGCAGATCGGATTGTCGTTTCTTTTTTCTTTATCAAAACCACCTACCTCTCGAGTAGGATCCTCATTTAGTCCCCGATTCTCCTCCCACCACCACCACAATTGAACTAGCCTTCCTCCCTCATCATAACTACCTTCAGATCCAGGTGACCTCCAGATTCCCCACCACATCATAAATCTCTTTGCCTTTGCCTCCAAGATCTAGATCAGCCCTTGATGTTTCTCATCAAGGTCTCAATAGGTTTAGTTTAGTATTAGCTTGGTAAAGATTATTTAGTATTATGAATGTTTAGTGATATGGTTAAGTGATCAAGCCCAGGGCCCATAAAGGGTTTATGGCCCATTTGGGTTTTAGTCAGGAGGGCCCAGGTTTTAGAGAGGGTTTAGGGCCTTAGTTTCAGGAAGCCTAAGAAGAGCCTTAGCCCAGGGTGGGAGGCCTTTAAGCCCAGGGCCCAGGTTTATTTAGGGCCTAGATTTAGTGGCCCATGGCCTAGGGCCCAGGGCTCAGGTTTTGTGGCTATTTTGGGCCTGGGGCCTGCCTGGGCCTTTTTTGGCCCATTTTGTGTTAGTTTAGGCACAGTCTGGGCCCATCCTGTGGCCCAGCCTGAAGGCCTCTGCCTAGTTTTCCTCATGGTACAGTGATAGGGCCTTCAGGAGGTTTGGTTTTGGGTGCATGGCTCAGATCTCGATCATCAATAAAGATCTAGAAAGCCTGTCAGTTTATGGCTGGTGGGCCCATCCTATGGTCAGGTTAGAGGTCAGGGCTCAGTGGTCATGGTCCAACTTAGCTCTTCCTAGAGCCTTATTAGGGCCTAGTTTTGGGCGCAGATCTAGGCTGGCCTTTTGGGTCATCCTATGGCCTAAGGCCCATTTTAGATCATTTAACTGAGGTCAGGTAGGTATTAGTATTTTGATTATTTTAGTGTTTATTTTAATCATATTTATTTTATTATTTAGTATTTTATTATATAGGTTTATATGTAGTTAGTTTAATCTTATCTTTTTAGGTAGACTATTTTTATTTTAAGTACGCATTTATTTAGGTGTAGTCTTTTATCTAGATTTTATTTTATTTAGTTTAGTCAGTTTACCTAGTTTATTTTATTTTAATATTCATATCTTGCAAGAGTTAGGTTTATTAGCATAAATTTTAGTTTAGAAGTTTTTATCTGATTTAGATTTTAGAAGTTATTTATTTATTTAGTGATTTGGTTATTTTTTTGTTTATTTTTTATTTTATAAGTTAGTTTATTTTATTTTAATACATTTTATTTTATTTAGGTTTGTATCAGGTATTTTATATTTTTTTAATAGTTTAGGTTTATTTTATTTTAGTTTATTTTTAATAAATCCATTTTATTTATTTAGGTTTAGGTTTATTTTATTTATTTATTATTTAATTTAGGAAAGAGGGTATTTTATTTTAGTTAATTAATAGGTTCTAGGTTTAATGGAGTGGTAGTTCAGCAGGAGGATCAGGGTGGGTCATGGTGGTTTAGGGTTTAGATTTAGGGTAGGCTTAAGTGTTAGTTTAGTTTAGGGTTAATTTTTTAGAGAACAATCATATTCAACATTTCTTCTTGATTTCTCTGGAGCACAGAGTTTTTTAGACAAAGTAAACATAGATAAAATTGAGCACACATAGAGCACATCAAAAACCCTAGATAATTAGAACCATCTCTACTGTATAGACATAGTTCCATAAGAAGCTGAATGACGGTGTTTCATAATCAGAACATTTGGGTTGCATGATCCGCCATCATATCCTGATCTCTCCCTCCGCCACCACCACATTTGTAACCTCTGCTCCCTCCTCCATAAATGCCACCTCCATATAGCATCTCTAGATCACCACCACTATGATAATCGCTTTACCTCCACGCCATCTCCAAGCCTAGCCTGTAATGTAGCCCATTCAGGGTTTAGATTTAGTTTGTATTAGCTTTAGGGTTTAGGTTTATTTATTATTAGTTTTTAGGTGTGAGTGGGTAGTAGGTTTTGGGGTGTGGGGTTGGTGTGGTATTGGGTAGGTGTGGGAGGGTTGTGGGTTTAGGGTAGGGTCAGGTCAAGTATGTGAACAGGGTTTAGGTTATGAGTTTAGGTTTAGAGTTTAATGTTTAGGATTTAGGGTTTTAGGGTTTAGCCTTTAAGGCTTATGGTTTTGGGTTAATGGTTTAGGTTTAGTGTTTAGGGTTAATGGTTTTTTTAATAGAGAACAAATTCATATTCAACATTTCTTCTTTTCGATTTCATCAATCAAGTAGCACAGCAAGTTTTCTAAGACGCAAGTGACGACATAGAACAAAATTGAGCACCCATAGAGCACATCAAAACCCTAGATAATTAGACCATCTCTATCAGATAGACATAGTTCCATAAGAAGTGAAGTAGTTTCTTCATTTCACCAAAGTAACCATGCCTCTTGGGTGGCCTGATCCGCCATCATATCCCTGATCTCTCCCTCCGCCACCACCACATATGTAACCTCTATCACTCATCCCTCCTCCATAAATGCCACCTCCATATCAACTAGCATCTCTAGATCCCCCACCACCACTAATAGTGCTTTTTACCTCCATGGCTACATCTAACTTGAGTTACTGTTTTAATGTTCCTACTATCAAGGTTCCATTCCTAGGGTTTAGATTATTTAAGTTTATTATTTTTATTTAGGTTTATTTTGTTTTATCTATTTTAGTTACTTTAGGTTTAGGTGGAGTGATCAGTGGTATATCAGTTTAGGGTTTTGGGGCCCAGGCTCAGTTTTGTGGCCCAGGGTTTGGAGGCATGGAGGTTCAGTTTATCAGGGCCCAGGGTGGGCCTTTTACTAGGAATCAGTGGCCCAGGGCCCAGGTCAGCCTTAGCCCTGCTTTTAGCCCAGACTCCAGTATCTTGGGCTTAGCCCATATTTGGGTCATGGTCTTGGGCTTACCTCAGGGCACTTTCAGTGGCCTCAGGCCCAGGGCTGGCTCTTGGCCCTGGGCCCAGGCAGCCCAGGCGCAGGGCCTGGGCCCAGGGCCCAGTGGCCTAGCCCAGGGAGCCCAGATATAGGGCCCAGGGGCCTTATCTAGATCAGCCTAGCCCAGACTCCAGGTGGGCCCAGTGTGGCCCAGGGCCCAGGGCCCAGGGCCCAGGGCCTGAGGGCCTTCCCAGTGGCCTGGGGCCCAGGGCCCCAGGGCCTGTGACTCAGTTTATCCAGGCTCAGGGCCTAGGCCCAGGGCCTAGAGGGCCTGGGTCCAGGTTTAGGTGGGTGGCCTAGAGCCTATCTGAGGGTCACGGCCCAGTTCTGGGCCTCAGATCCCAGGGTTTTAGAGTAGGCACAGCTTTAGGGTATGGCCTTTAGTTTTTTATGGTTTAGTCTTTAATTATTTTTCTTAAATATCTATTTAGGAATTAGTATTTATCTTAGTTGTTTATCTTATATTTAGGTTTATTATATATATAGTAGGTTATATTTAGTTTATTATTTTAGTCTGTTTAATATTTTATTTAGGTAGATTTACTCTTAAAGATTTAGATTCAGTTTTATTTTACATCTCATGTAGGCTTTATAATTTTATGTTTATTTATTTTTAGAGCCTAGGTTTAGAATTATTTATTTAATATTTATTTTGTAGATTTAGGTTTAGGTTTAGTTAATTTATTTGTTTAGTTTATTTTAGTTTAGCTCTAGGTCATTTTTATTTTATTTATTTTATGGTTTGGCATAGGTTTTATTTTTATTTATTTTTAGGTAGTTTAACTTTAATTTAGGTTTGGTTTTATTTTTATTTTATTTTAGTTATTTATCATTTATATTTTATTTTATTTAGGTTTTATCCCAGGTTTCATTTTGATTAGTTTAGGTTTAATTATTTAGTTTATTTTAGGTATTATTTTATTTAGGTGTTTAGGCTCAGGTTATTTATTTAGGTTTGGGGCTCTGGGTTATTTTTTTTAGGTTTTATTTATTTTAGGCTCATTTAAGGTTTTAGGGTTTAAGGTTTAGGGTTAGTTTAGGGTTTAGGGTTTAGGGTTTAGTGTTTGGGATTTAAGGTTTAGGGTTTAGGATTTAGGGTTGTAGGTTTTTGGATTTAGGGTTTAGGGTTATTAGGTTTTAGGGTTTAGGGTTTTGGTTTTAGGTTTAGGGTTTAGTTTTAGTGTATGGTTTAGAGTTTAGGGTTTAGGGTTTATTATTTTTTTAAACAGAGAACAAATTCAGATTCAACATTTCATTTTATTTCATCAAGCAAGTAGCACACCAAGTTTATAAGAAGTATGACTTAGATAAAAAATGAGCATAGAGAAAATAAAACCCTAGATAAAGAACCATCTTATAGATATAGTCCATAACTGTAGATCAGATCGATTTTTGATTCCAGCTCCCATATTATCATAGGATCTCTTCCTCCGCCACCACCATTATAACCTCCGCCGCCATCGCCATAACCTCCAATATCATATCCTAGACCTCCAAATACACCTGATATCCATCTCGCCTTCCCATGGCCATCAGACCTTTTAAGAATGTTTATTTTGGGTTACCTGTGGTAGGTTAGTTTACATATTTAGTTTAGCTTATTTATGGTCAGCCCAGGTTCAGGCCAGGTCATGGATCTGTGGCCCAGGTGTGGGGTCATGGTAGAGAGGGCCCAGCTTACACTAGGGCCCAGGGTCATAGTGGCAGGGCCTAGAGCCCCAGCCCAGCCTCAGTCAGGGTGTGGGCTTGGTCAGCCTGGTAGGGCCCAGTGGCCTCAGCTCAGATCTAGTTAACTTATTTTGGTCAGCTCCAGTGGCCCAGTGGGGCCCGGGCTTAGGGCCTTTGTTACTGCTAGGGCCTTAAGGGCCCAGATGGCCCAGCTCATATTAGTGGCCCAGAGCCTCAGTTATCATCTGTATCCCAGGGCTTAATCATCTTAGGTGGCTCATCTCATCCTGGGCTGGGCCTTATATTCTTTATTCAGGCCCAGGGCCAGGGCCCAGGGCCTTGGGCCCATTTCAGAGCCCAGACCAGCATGGCCCATGATCTAGGGCCCAGTGGCCTCAGGATCTATTTTATCTTGGCCCAGATCATCTTTGGGCCCAGCCCATGGCCCAGGGCCCAGTGGCTTAAGGTCCCCAGTTCTGAGGGCTTGGGGCCCAGCTCCAGGGCTCAGGATTCCAGCCTCCAGGCTTAGTAGTTTGTGTGGCCTCAGTGCCCAGGGCCCAGGGCTCAGTTTAGGGCCCCAAGGCCTTAGGGTAGGTCATGGCCCAGTCTGCCCAGGGCCTCAGGCCTAGGGCTTCATTAGCTCAGGCCAGGTGTGGCCCAGTTTCAGGCCTAGTTCTTTGGGAGTTTTAATATTTAAATTCAGGTAGGTCATTTAGTTATTTATATTTATTTTTATTTTTATTTATTTTATTATTTTATTTAGGTTTTATTATTTATATTTATTTATTTATTTAGTTTTGTTTTATTATTTTATTTTTTAGTTTAATTTTATTATTTTTATTTTATTTTTTTTATTTATTTTTAGTTTTATTTATTTATTTATTTATTTTTATTTTATTTTTATTTTAGTTTATTTATTTTATTTTATTTATCATTTTATTTTTTATTTTAGTTTTTTTATTTTTATTTTAGGTTTATTTATTTTATTTATTTTAGTTTTATTTTATTTAGGGTTTAGGTTTATTTTATTTTATTTTTATTTATTTTATAGCTCTTTTATCTTTTATTTATTTATTTATTAGGCTCAGTTTATTTATTTTATTTTAGCCTATTCCATTTCATCTCATTTTTATTTTATTAGGTTTTATAGGCCCATTATTTATTCTTATCCAGTTTTAATTTATCTTTAGCCCATCTTTATAGTCATCTTATCTTCATCTCAGGCCTAAGCCTCCAGGGCCTAGTGGGCCATGCCCATTTAGGCCTGGGCTCATTTTATCTCAGGCTTATCTTGTTTTAGGTTTTGGTTTTCAGGCCTAGGTTCTCTTTAGGGTTTTTTTATTCTTTGGTTTAGTTTTGGGTTTATTTGTGGGTTTTAGTTTAGGGTTTGGTTTTATTTTAGGTTTAGGGTTATTTTAGGTTTTGCCTGGGTTTAGTTTTTTTAGTTTAGTTAGGTTTTTAGGTTTGGTTTGGTTTATTTTAAAAAAAATTCAACATTTCTTTTTTTTGATTTCATCAACCAAGTAGCACACCAAGTTTAGCAAGACAAGTGAGATTATAAAAATGAGCTTCATAGAGTCCTAGATAACTTCCTTCAGGACTTAGCCCATAACTAGTGAAGTTTCTTTCAGTGCTCCCGCCACCACTCATCAGGCCCACCTTCCCAGGGCCTGTGGCCTGGCCCACCTTAACTCAGAGCATGTACTATAGATCATCCCACCAAGCATACTGCCTGACTACCTTCCACTCTAATCAACCCCAGTGGCCCAGGCTTGTATTTAGGCTCAGGCTCAGGCCTGGGGTCTTTGGCTAGGACTGATCAGGGCCCAGGATCTTTCAAGCAGTGGAGTGGGTAGCTCAGTGGCTCTGCATTAGGTCCAGTGGTCTTAAGGCCTGGGCCCAGATTTTTGTCTTTGGCCCAGTTATGTTAGGGCCCAGTGCCCAGGGTCATGGATTTTTAGGGTCTGGGGTGGCCCAGGTCAGCCAGGCCAGTGTAGGCCCAGGCCAGGGCCCAGGTAGTGAGTCAGTATCCAAGATTTGGATCTAGGTTTTAGTCAGGCACAATTGGTTTAGGGTTTATTATTATATTTTTAAAAAACAAGGTTTAGTATTTAGTTTATTTTATTTATATTTATTTTATTATTTTATTTAGTATTTATATTATTTAGTAGAGGTTAGTATTTTTAAGTAATCAGCACAGGTAAGTTTATATTATTTGTACATTATTTATTTATTAAGTTATAGTTTATTTTATCTTTTAGATTTATGTTTTATTTATCTTATTTATTTATTTTAGTTTAGTTTATTTTATCTTGGTTTATTTATTTATTTTTTTATGTTTTATTTTTATTTTTTTTATTTTTAGATTTAAGTTTTATTTTAGTTTTAATTATTATCTTTTTATTTTATTTTATTTAGGTTTATTTTAGGTTATCTTATTTAGGTTTTTTATTTTTATTTAGTAGTTTATTTTAAGTTTAGGATCATGTTTTAGGTTTTATTTTATCTTAGTTTTTTTATATTTAGGTTTATATTTTGTTTATTTTAAATTATCTTTATATAGTTTTTAAGACTAGTTTCAGCTTAAGTAGGGGTCAAGGTCAGGGCCTGTTAGGCTCAGTGCCCAGCACAGTGGCTACCAGTGTCTTGGTGGCCCAGGGTTTGGGGGCCTTTTAGGATGGCCCAGTGGGTCAGGACTCATTGCTCAGTGGCCTGTTTTAGGGTAGGGAAGTGATGATATGGCCCATGGCCTAAAGAGGCCCAGAGCTTTAGTGGGGATGGCCCAGATTTAGTGGCCTAGAGTAGTTAGTGGTATGTAGGGTAAGTGGGTTTAGGTTTAGGGTCTGGTTTAGGGTTTAGAGTAGGGGAATCCACATGTTCTAAATCTAAAAGGAAAGAATCATTAGAATTATTTTAATAGAAACCAAAAAAGAGCAGGATCCATTCTACTTAAATGATCAAGATAAGTAATAGGCCATTGAGTAATCCAATGAGTATTAAAAGATCCAACCTTGCCAAAGTCTATTTGGCCATGTTTAATTAGAACCCTTAAAAAAATTTATTCAAATTATCACATCATATTGTAAAATTCTTCCATGGAATGAATATTAGAGCAACCACCACTTCTTTTAAGAGAACAAAATATTGTTGAACACCACCAACAAACCAAGGTTTATTGACTGAGGTGGAAAAATTAGTCAAGTTATCCCAAAGAAGATTTCTACCAGATCTATTTCGAGATAATGAATAAAAAGATCCCAAAACACAACACTCTAAGAGATCCAAAGATTGACAACTTGATGAAAATCATCAAGAATAAAATGTCTATAAAGTTATTCCAAACACACCAAATCTTATAACTTACATTAGAGAAAAATTTGTTGAAACCGATCATTCTAGCAACATGGTTAATTTTATTAGCATGAATAAGTGGCTCAAGAATAATAAGTAAGGAAATATTTTGGATACGATAAGGATTTCTAATGTGGTTACGAATAGAGAGAGTAGCAATCCCTCTAACATTCAAAACTAAAAAAATTAAACATAGGTGGTGGAGTGTTAATCAGAGAAGAGAGAGAGAGAGAGAGAGGCCACAGCAGCTCTAGTGTTTCTTAGCAATTTAGGAGGAAAATTTTTAACATTTTTTTTTTGAATATAAAGTTCCGAAGCCATTTTCTTTGCCCTTTGAATCATCATCCAAAAAGTATTTAACAACATTAGTCACCGATTTAGGAGAAATCTCCCGATGAGAAGTGAATTCTCTTTCTTCCAAGACACTAGAATTTATTAAAGACAAATGAGCTTTAGGAATAACAAGGGAGGGAGCAAAAATTGATTTATTAAGAAGGTAAGACCCCAAACCCTTCCTCATGATTAAAACCAAATTATTATAAAAAAGCAAACCTTTTGAGAAGCTAAATCATCCAATTTGAATATGGAATTAGGTTTATCATTGTCATGAGGTATTAAACCATATTCACCATTGAATCAATGATGCATAGTATTAAATTCATTTATTCTACATTATTTATTTTTATCTATCAAAGCCAACATGGATGCAACGATCAATCAAGGATACATAATCCTTATTCAAATGTTTAGAAAATCTATTGTTCTCATAAGCTTCAATATTTAAGAAGTGAAAGGTAACTTGGAACATTCAAAGAATCCTTTTTCCAAAATAATTTTTTTATTTAAGAGGCCTAGGGTTTGGAAAGAAGTTTCCTAATAGGATTTTCTTTTTAGGTGAGGAAGAAGAATGGAATATTGAATTATCCCATGGATTTGCAAAGGAGAACCAAAGATAAATTTTCAAATTCAACTCCATGTAAACCAATTTTGATCCCAACTACATTTGTTTGGGGTGTTTGTTGGTTATGTCCATTCAACAAGGGTTCTAACCACAGAAGGATGAGATTTGTGCCATTGCCAATTAATTGGAACATGACTAAAATAAAGCACCCACAACAAAAGTAAGATGAAATGAAATGATTACATAAGAGAAAAAAACCCAGAAAGATCAAATCCAGTTTTAGGGTTACCTAATCAACCAGGGTAGAAGTAGGATCAGCCTTTGTCTATGCCCGGGTTTGGTAGTAAACATGCCAGCCTGTGGTTGCAGCCTTGTGGCCTGGGTCCAGCTCAGGGCCAGGATCTGAGTTCTTTAGCCATGGCTAGGGTTTAGGGTTTAGGTAGGTAGGTGTGGTGGTTAGCATCAGAGGTCAGTTATATTAGGTCAGTGGTCAGTATTTAGTGGCTCAGGGTCATGGTTTTAGTGGTTGGTAAGAAGGGCCTAGTGGTCTCGGGCCTAGGCCTAAGATAGATCAGGGTTTATATGTTTTAGGGTTAGGATTTGGTTTCTTAATTTTTTTATTTTCTTATTTTTTTAATCAATAAATTGAGGTCATTTATTTACCAATTATTTATTTTTTTTTATTTATTATTTATTTATTTATTTTATCAAGTTTATTTTTATTTAGTTTATTATTTAATTTAGGTTTATTTTATTTTTTTTTTAGGTTTTATTTATTTAGGTATTTAATATATTAATTTTTATTTTATTTTAGTTATTTTTTATTTTGGTTTTAGTTTTATTTTTGGTTTTTTAGTTTTATTTATCTTAAATAGTTTATTATTATTTAGTTTTATTTATTTATTTTAAGTTAGTTTAAGTATTATTTTATATTTTATCTTATGTAGTTATTTATTTATTATCTTTATTTTAAGTTTATATAGGTGATAGATATTTCAGTATTTTTTTTTTAGGGAGTCCAGAGATTTACTCAGCATTATTATTTAATAGGTTAGAACATCAGATAGTTTGTGGCCCAGGATTATGGTAGGTTTAAGAGAAATAATCTAGGGTTGGTATTTATTGTGGCTCAGGGTTTTTAGCTCTATGGAATATTTTTTAGTTTAGAGGTATTTGTCTTATCTATTTATTTAGAGGTTAGTAGGGCTAGGATTTTTTTAAGTTTTTTAGTGTTTAGGTTTATTTTAGGTTTATTTTACATTTTGGTTTTAGTTTAGCTGATTTAATTTGAGGGTTTTACTGACAGGTTTAGTTTTTTTTTTTTTGAGAAATTAGGGAATTTTATTGCCATAAAATAAGGAGTACAAAGTTCTTAAAGGGGATGAATCTCTAAACTAATGCTCAAAGAACTATATTAAAACCTAAAGAGATGAATCCCCAAACTATTACAATATTAAATAAAGAGAAGCAAAAGAAAAACCAAATCAAGACAATGTAACATCCCTAACCAACCAAAGACTCCAACCTATAAAAGAAATCTACAACATTCGAAGGAAAGGATGAGTACAATTAAGTAGGCATTAAGAGAAAGAGCAAAGAGAAAAAGCAAAGTAAAGAAAAGGGTCATGCTTAGTCGCAATCATCTTAAGGAGCAACACTATATGTAAGCATCCAAACTTCGGAGAAAGGGTTACAATTTCATATACTGCTACCAGCCAAAATAAGAAACGGGAAACATTAAGGCCATCATAGCCAGCATACCTCATGGAGGAAATCATCCAGAGATCATCATCCAACAATATTGCAAAGTCCTCCAACCAGTAAACAGAACATGCAAAAGCCACCAAAATAACCAAGCCTAGTAAGGCAGACCAATAGCCATCCATCAGGGACAACAGTGATATAGCAGGAAAACCACCAAAGCCAACAAAAAAAGGGAAGAGAAATACCAAAAAGAGCAAGTATCATTACCAGGGATAACAACACAGTACAAAAAAAGATAGGTCCAAAGCCAAAGAACCATCCCAAGATTGTCCTCAAAGCAACAGCAAACCAAAACCAAAATTGAGGGGACAACTAACACCAATAGTAGCCACCAATCCAATCTTGGCAGAGGATAACCCAAGAAGACAAGCAAAAGATAAAAGGGTGAGCCGCACCTCCACCAAGACAGATAAACAAAAAAAAAACCAAAAGAGCATCCAACAAGGCTACCAACAAGAATAGCTGTAACAGAAACCACCACCAAAACCATGAGGCCGATTAGGAAACAAGCAGAGCAAAATACACCTGAAAGAGGTAATACCCATAGCCAAAATAAAATCTAAGACACCAAACCATGTCACCAGCACCCAAGAAAAAAACAACAACCATTAAATAGCCTTCAACCAGCCAACCCGAAATGACAACAAACCAAAAACCAAGTCAAAAATTACCACAAGCTTCAATAGCAACAAAATAGAAGCAAACAGCCAATAAAGCCACCCAGCCCACCAGTAAACAACATTTATGCAGGAGGAAATAGACCCAAGCTAAGCTACCACCCAAATAGAAAAAAAAGAAAAAAGAAAAGCAACTACACCTAAGAGAGGAAAACCATTACAGGAAGAGGCTGAAAACATAACCAAAAGAATCAAACCAAAACTAGCGAAACTGATCACTAAGCCCTAATCAATAAAACAGAAAAAATAATAGCCAATAAATAGCCTCGACTAGGCTAAATCCAAACCAAAGATTAACCACCAACAACCCCCAGATCTGCCACCAATAGAGGAGGTAAAAGCAGTCAACACAGCCACCCAATCAACCAACCTAGCCAACCAACATAGCCAATCAACTCAGCCAGTCAATAAGGCCACCCAACCAACCACCATAATAGTAGAAGATCCAACTTAGACAAAGGAGCAACCAGCCTAGATATGAGGCAAACCACATTCATAGAGAAAGATCAATTTCAAGCATAGCCACAACCCAATTGGAGGCCACCAAAAATAACCAAGAAATAATTGTGGTAATCACCCAGCTAGGCAAACAACCAAGGAAAGGCAAGCCTAGGAGGACTACCAACCCACCGACAGTAAACCAGGGAGGAAAGGAGCCTGACCCGAGCAAAATAAGGTACCTTCTAGACCCTAGAGAACAAACAACCACCACCAAAGAGAAAATAGGAAGGCAACAACCACAAAACATCAAGCTTCAAGCCACAAGTTAGAGGGAACAACCAACAATTAGTAGCCACCGAGCCAAAACAAGAAAGGAAAGCAGCAACCACCAAAAAGTCAAACACTAAGATAGAAATGAAAAGTCTAACAATATCTTTCAAACAAACAACACCCAAGACAACTAGGCAGAGGGTAGAAACATACAACAGCATCCACCAAACAAGGAAGCACTCATAGAAAATGAGGTTAGTGAAGACCCTGAAGAAGAATAGCTAGGAGCAATCCCAATATGGGAAAGTAAAAAATAATAATCAATAAAAAGGCTCAAAGAAAACACCATAGCCAAAGACAAAAAAAAAAGCCACAAGTTAAAGTCTGAAGTAAGGTAGTCTAGAGCTATCCAGATTAACCAAGCCTCTCAGCAGCTTAGGTAAGTTTTGATTACCAAATATAGTGAGCTCATTTAATTCAGCACCCAAATTAAAGAAATCTACACAAGCATTACCTTCACAAAGAATATGAGAAATTTTGTAGCAAATTTAAGAGAGAGGTTTTAGTGTGATTAAGGAGATAAAATAAGTCAGCATTCCCCATTTTTTTTTGAAGTGAGCATATCAAGTAAAAGAAGAGTGTCAACTTCAATCCAAATATTAAAGAGGCCTTTGTTCAAAAAATGTCAATAGTTTTATTAACATCCATAAGCTCAGCATAAATAATAGAACATGCTTTGAGGGGATAAGCAAAAGCACAAATG
Source organism: Cymbidium sinense (assembly GCA_021442155.1). Taxonomy (NCBI): domain Eukaryota; kingdom Viridiplantae; phylum Streptophyta; class Magnoliopsida; order Asparagales; family Orchidaceae; genus Cymbidium; species Cymbidium sinense. The sequence goes on along the minus strand of CM038214.1, from coordinate 276,324,577 downwards.
GCAGTACCTTTGGAATTCTTAATAATACCACCACAACCATATTAATTAGTTGAAATTGAACCATCAGTATTGATTTTAATAAAGTTCTCATTAAGTTTGATCCAATGGATAATCCTAATAGCCTTATTGAAAGAAACATTAGGTAGAATGAGACCCAATTTTTTATCCATAAATTTGTAACCTCTAAAATGGATGTCATTAATTAAATTAGCATTAAATGAAGCATGAATTTTTTTCTTTAGTTCTAGCAAGGATACTTTTCTAATTCATAGGAATACAATGATATTTAGCATCATTTCTATCCATTCATGATGTGAACCAAATAATAGCAAAAGGGTTGCTAAATCTTTTAATTATCTTGATTTAATGGCTAGGCTTTATGTGAGGTTATGAATTATTTAAAACTTTAGTTATGAGTTATAGTTGGTAAAAGATTTATTTTTCTCTTAGAGCCTAATCGCATCCAGGCCACACATTCAAACATGAATCATTTAAGAAACCAAGAAAAGTATGCCTAGTATACACATCCTAAACAAATCATCAACCAATTTCTATAACTATCATGAAAGAATAAAAGGTCGATGGTAATCACACTAAAAGAAAAGATGGGTAGCCAAGCTCTACCCTTATACAACTCAAAATTACAAAATAATAATTACAATTTATAATAAATGAATGCTATGGGCATTCTTCATTCTTCTTTCTCATGTCTTTATTTCTTTCCTTTGATTTAATTTTCTCCACTTCAAAGACATCACATGGCCTCTTAAGAGAAAGCCTTCTAGCAAATGCTCATCTTTATCCCCCATAGCACTAACCCTGATTCCTAATTGTAAAATTACATTAAGAATAAGAAAAGTAAATCAAACTACACCTGAAAAATAGAGGTTAGTTAAACATACATATAATCTTAACTAGTTATATCATAATTTGGACTTAACACCCTGCACATGGGTAACCAAGCTCACCTATCCTAACTTGGATTATGCTTAGGGCTTAAGCAACCTACAAAGAGAACATTTATATTTATTTTTAAGTTGCTCATTAAACATAATCTCCTGTAAAAACCATGATTAGGCTAATCACGACCTGCCATCTAGTCTATAATAATACATCATAAACTGAAATATACTTCATACCAAGCACTTCCCTAACATAAAGCTAGAAGTAGTGACTTAATTCTAATGTGTGTGTTAAGGCTTGTGTGGTATTTCTTGCTAGGCATTAGAGTTGTAGTTCTCTAAGTTTAGAAAGATCTAATTTAACATGAAGGGTTGGTTTCACTTGAAGTTATTTAATTGATTTAAGAATTTTAATTTTTGTTTTCTTTTATTTCATTGTATTACACTTAGCAACTAAGTGTTATAAAGAGAAGAAAAGAGGATTTCCCTCTTTCATCCCTACCTTAAGCCACTTTCTTAAGCATGTAAATTTGAATTAGTTCTCTTTAGTGAATGGCTTATTACAAATTTTAGCTTAGTCCTAAGTTTAGGCTCACTTTAAATAATCTTATTTAATATGAAAGGTATCTTAAGATTAATTCAATTGAATTACTATCACATGACATATGTTCAATCATTCCTTTCCTTCACATGTAACATGCATATGATATTAATCCTAAAAATACCTACACATACAATATGTTTTAGCACAATTAGATGATGAATGTAGATGTGTATATTAGTAGAAAAATGAGATTTTAATTCATTAGCTAAATGCACATACAAGTGTATCAAAGTTTTAAACAGATACTTTCCCATTGTTAAACCAAGAGAATGAGGCAAAGACCTCTTCAAGGCTACTTAAAGCCTCACATCGCTGAAATGTCCAGATTAGATATACCCACTATTCTTGAATACACATGATTGTACAAATGACTACAAGAATGGAAAATCATGCACAAGTTGTATTTCTTTTAATTTAATTATTTATACAAGTGAGCTAAAGTTGAAAAGGAGATTTTCATTCATTAGCTACATGCACATACATGTATATAAAAGTTTTAAGTGGATACTACCATTGTTAAACTAAGGGAGTGAGGTAAACCTCCTGGGGCTACTTAAAGCCTTGCATCCCTGAATGTCCGACTAGATATACCCACTATTCTTGAATACACATGAATGTACAAGTGACTACAAGAATGGAAAATCATGCAAAAGTTGTATTTCTTTCAATTGAGTTATTTATACATGTGAGCTAAAGTTGAAAAGGATATGTTCATTCATTAGCTAAATGCACATACAAGTGTATAAAAGTTTTAAGTGGATACTTCGCCATTGTTAAACCAGGGGAGTGAGGCAAAGACCTCTTTGAGGTTAGTTTAAGCCTTGCATCCCCGGAATGTCCAGACTAGATATACCCACTATTCTTGAATACACATGAATGTACAAGTGACTACAAGGATTGAAAATCATACAAAAGTTGTATTTCTTTCAATTGAATTATTTATACATGTGAGCTAAAGTTGAAAAGGAGATTTCCATTCATTAGCTGAATGCACATACAAGTGTATAAAAGTTTTAAGCGGATACTTTACCATTGTTATATCAGGGGAGTGAGGTAAAGACCTCCTTGGGTCTACTTAAAGCCTTGCATCTCTAGAACATCCAGACTAGATATATCCACTATTCTTGAATACACATGAATGTACAAGTGACTACAATAATGGAAAACCATGCAAAAGTTATATTTCTTTCAATTAAATTATTATACATGTGAGCTAAAGTTCTATCAAAATTCTAACATCGAAATACATTGGAATGAATTCAAATAAATGTTGTGTGCTTTTCAAATGGACTATACACTTGTTAACATTCAAACTTTATATAAATCCATATAGACTAAGGAAAGAGAACTCCATATCACATGTTCTACGCCATAGACACATGCATGCTTATAAAAATTTATAACTATTATCACTCCAAATATTGTAGTTGACCTATAAACTTTCGAAAATAATTTTGATTTAATAGTGATAATAGCCACATTTATATTAAATTAAATCAACACATGCAAGCTTGACATAAAAGGAACTATTTGATTTACTTAATTTTGCAAAAGATGAATGCATGAATCAAATGACATACAACATTTAATATGATTGGAGAGGACTAACTAAACATAAACACATGATTTTGTTCAATTAAATTAATTCCTAAGACAATCATATAAAAAAACATTTCAAGCAACCAAAGTTTCTTATGTCACTTTTAACTTTATGTTTCATTTGATTTAATGAAATGAAGAAAAGTTTGTTGATCCTAACTCATTCCCATTTTTGTGAATTGATTTGGTTAAATAAAATGTAATTAACTATATTTATGGATTAATTAGGTTGTAATATGCATTAAATCCACTAATTAATCCAAACCTATGTTACCTTAAAGTAATTAATTTAAAAATTATGAGCCAACATGATATGCATGGAAAATAACTTGCAATGAACCTAAGAAATGAAATGGCCTATTGCAATTTGCTCACAATTATTGATTAATTATATTAAAGAACTTAATTAATTACTTTTATGATTTTCCAACACATATGGGTAAATCATAATTTCATTAACTCTCTTTAGGCTATTAAACACCAAAAGATCTACCCATGAATTAATTAATGAAGATCAGATATGATTGTAATTTTAATTTGATTAATAAAATAATTAATTAATTAATCAATTTCTATTATTTAATTTGCCAAATTGATTAATTATCCTCCAAATGAAATGGATTTAAGGAATGGATTGGGAAAGAGGTCCCAATCCTATTCCATAAATCCCCTCTTTAATGAAATAAATTAGAGGAAACAATTAAGAAAGATGTCCTAATCATTTTTCTCCAATATTTTATAGGAATAAATAATCAAATAAAGCTTAATAAATTATAATTAATAGTTAAATTAATTATAAATAAGGATATGTCTCATAACTAAATTTTCTTTTTGACTTTTAAGATCAATATATAACAATTAGGGATTGAATTGATTTTTATAATTGACATTAATAAATTGTGTTCAAACAACTTTTATATTTGATTATTTTATTTATAATGTCATTGGTTTAGTTATTTTTTTTATACGAAGTTTTACTTAAATTTTATTATAATTTAATTTGTACATTTTTTTGGGTTTCGTTTAATCCCATATTATTTCTTTCTTTTTTTATTCTAAAGATTGATTAACTCCTTTTTTTAGATTCGATTGAATTTAATAATAAATAAAATATTGATTAATCATGATCATTCGATCAAAGATCAAATGGCCCACAAGTTAATCATGGCTTGATAGGTGCAATCAAATCACTACACCATTCGACCTAATCAAAATTATTCACTTCAAAGACATAAAATGAATAGTCTTACTTTTTTCTCTAAAGTCACAAAGGATTAAAAGTAAAGTGCATGGGCTCTAAAGGTTGATCCTAACTACGCTTACATTCAACACATTAAACAAGAGATCCTTAAGGCTTTCTAAGCATTTAAGAATTATACCTCATCGGAGCTAATGTTCGATGGATTTTGACCAAGAGGTGGCTTCATTTGGAAGAAATGAAGCCCTATTGAGGTGCTTAGTTGGATCAATACTTCATTAGCATTCTTTTCTTTGTTCTATGGTTTGGTTCCTCCTCACTTGCTCACGACACTTGGCTTTGGGCATCCTACTAGAAGAGGCAAAATCCAGATTCTTGACTTTTGAATGTTCTTGAAATATCTTATCCATATATAGTCCCATTCGTGATGATCAAACTCATGATGTAATATAGCCATCCATCCGTAAGCGTAATTTTGATAGGTTGACCAAAATGTTCATGACCTGTCACCTCCACCTGCAGATGCAGCTCTACCATAGCTCTAAATCCATCAATGCTCAAACATCTTTCAAAGAACAAAGTCATTTTACTTCCCTTCTTCTGAAGCTTTGGATTAATTTTTACTAGCAGATCAAAAGGTCGATGGTCTTGTGCATTAGTTTCACTCTTAGGAGCATAGCTAATGTATTCCTTTACATCTTCAAGAATAATAATCTCCACCAAGATTATATATATGATGTGTTAGGGCAATGAGAACAATAGGTTCAAAAGCCTCTAGAAGCTGAGCATACCACTATGGATCATTAAAGAACCCTCCAGATGCTATCAATAGTGCCTTTGATTTGGAATTTATGTACAGATCATTAAGGCTTGATTTCAAAGAAATTAAATCCCTTGCAAAATATTATGCATCAATACTTACACCTATTCCATGTCCACTCAGCTCATTTCCCTCAAAGGAATACCAATCTGTGGAGCAGTGAGGTCGACGCTAGGGGCCTTGCATGACTCAATCATGTCATCTATGATCTTCTAGATCTTCTTCGATTTGATCTCCTCCAAGAGACCTCAATGGTGGGCTTGGAGGACCATCATCACCTGACAATTTAGGTAGGATTCTTTCTTCAATGAATCTAGAGAACCATCCATAGACCTTCAAGGGTTCTTCTATGACCAAAGAATGCAATGGGAGAAGCAATGAAGAATGGGTCCGATGCTTGGGGCTAGAAAGTAGTGGTATTTATGAAAAAAATGGAGGCATAGATGGAGTGTTCACTGGTGGATAGGCTATGCGAGTGGCATGGTTCGGTTGATCAATAGAAAATTCATGGGATGTCTCATATGCTTTCTATAGGAAGCTGAATTTTTTGGGGCTAGTTGGGATCAAGGAAGTTCTAATCAACTACCTGCTACAAGCTACTGTGTTTCTCAATTTTGGAGAAAGTGAGGGAAGAGAGGTCACCACTGGAGAGGAAGAGGGTGGTGGATGCCGTAGGCTTCACTTGGTTGAGAGGAAGAGATGAACGAGGGGAGAGTTCACTTTGCTTTAGCCTACGAGGAGAGAGGTGCTCAAAGAGATTTTTTATTTTTTAGTGCTGGGATGGGAGAGCTTGAAAGGGAAGTAGGAATGGGAGGGCTTCGGCTTCTCTTATCTGAAGGGAGATGAGAAAAAAGATGGGGCATCATTTTTTTTTTTAGTGTGTCATGTTTTCTGCTAGTCGAGAGAGAGAGAGAGAGAGAGAGAGAGAGAGAGAGAGAGAGATGCCAACTTTGTCCTACATGCTCAACTTCTCCCACATCCCTCTTTTATTTCTTTTTTTTTGCTTTTATGTGTTGTCATGATCACATAAATTAGCAAGGAGTAGATCATTTAATAGTTTTATATTTTCACATTTTTTTAAAATTTGTGAAACAATTTTTTTTTTAAATAAATGATTTTAAAAGTTTTACATAATTTTAATAACTTTAGTAAATAATTGAATTAAAATTTATAAGTTATGTGTATAAAATAAGATAATTTTAATTATGATTAATAATTGTTGATAATATGGATTCATAATTTGATAAATTAATTATTTTGATTTAATGATTAATATATTATATATATAACATTTATTTTTAGTTTTTATTTTGATTTAATTCTGAATAAATTTCATCAAATGTTTAGAATTGGTTTAATCTCTCTCTCACACACTCTCTCTCTCTTTCTTTTTTTTGTAGTTCATTTTAGATTTCAAATGGATTGTGTATGTTAAATTAAAATTTGTTGTTTGTTATTATCATTTTATTTTTATATATATTAATGACTTAACATTCAAATCATGTTTTTACTTAATTTAGGCTTAAACTTGACTAAAATTTCATTTGATTTTGAATTGTAATATGAATGATTTACTTGACGATTTTGATTGTGACTTTAGGTAGAACTTAGAATGATGATTGAAGGATTGATTGATTTTAGGTAGAACTTGGCTAAGTCCATGAAATTGGCTTAAGGGTTAGGACTTGGATTTATGTTAGGATCATGATTTAAAGTTGAGTTTGAGTTTGAATTTTATAAATTGATTGAAGGGTTGAGTTTATCTTTGAGAAAATAAATTGAATTTGGATTGATAAGGCTAATTCCATAAGAAAATCATAAAGCTTAGAAAGGATTTTGATTTTGGATTTAATCATGGGCTTCAATCATTTGATTTGGATTTGAATTTGTTTTTTTATATTTGAATTGAATTTTTTGGAAGGTGAAAAGGTCAATTTAAACTATAGAGGTGAGTCTTCTTAATCCCGCGGCATAGCCTAATCCTATGATTAACCTTTCTAAGTCTCTAGGTTTAGGTTAAGTGTCCAATCACTATAAGTTATGACTAAGGAAGTCTTAGTGTCTAGAAGATCCCTAGGTCTAAGAAGAGGAGGTTGAGAACTTACTTTAAAAGTGAGGTCAACATATGTTTAACTCATGTTCTCAAATCTAAAAGGAGAGAAATTATTTTAATCTATTAGAATTATTTTTAGTAGAAACCGAAATAAGAGCATGATCATATAAGGTTTTGCTTAAATGATCTATAGAAGTAATAGGACATTGAGTAATCCAATGAGTATTAAAATTAATCTGGTCCAACCTTTACCAAAGTTTAGAGTTTTTCCAAGTATAATCAGAACCCTTAAAACCAATATTATTCAAATTAATATCAGGGATCATATTAGAAAATTCTACCATGGAATGATATTAGGAGAGCATCCACCACTTCATTCAGAAGAGAACAAAATAGTGTTGAAATCACCACAAAACCAAGGTTTATTGAAAGAGGTGGAAAAAATTAGTCAAGTTATCCCAAAGAAGATTTCTACCATTTATTACAAGATGCATAAACAAAAAAACCCAAAACACAATACCATAAGAGATTTGAGATTAACAACTTGATGAAAATCATCAAGAATAGAAACATCTATAAAGTTCTTCCAAAAACCCCAAATCTTATTACTAACATTAGAGAAAATTTTAATTAAATTGATCATTCTAGCAACATGGTTAATTTTATTAGCATGAATAAGTGGCTCAAGAATAATAAGGAAATATTATGGATACAACCAAGATTTCTAATACGGTTATGAATAGAGAGGTATCAATCCTCAAACATTCAAATTAAAAAATTAAACATAAAGAAAAGAAAGGGGGGTAGTAAAAGTTAATTGAGAGAGGAGGTCAGCCTTTAGTGTTTCTTAGCAATTTGGGAGGAAAAATTTTAACATTTTTTTCTTTCGAATATAAAGTTTGGAAGCCATTTTCTTTGCTCTTGGAATCATCATCTAAAAAGGATTTAGCAACACTAGTCATAGATTTAAGAGAAATCTCTTGATGAGAAGTGAATTCTTTTTCTTCCAATGCACTATAATTTATTAAAGACAAATGAGCTTCGGGAATAACAAGAGAGGGAGTAAAAATTGATTTATTAAGAAGGCAAGTGGGAACCCCAAACCCTTCCTCATCATTAGCCAAATTTTTAGATAAAAGCAAATCTTTTTTGAGAAGCTAAATCATCTTGAATTTGGAATATGGAATCAAGTTTATCAACTGATTATCATGAGGTATTAAAGCCATATTCACCATTGAATTAGAATGATGCATAATATTAATTCTCATTTATGTTCTCCATTAAAGCTTCATTTTATCTATCAAAGCAAGGATGCAAGATAATGAGAAAATAGAATCTTCATTCAAAAGTTTATAAAAGCTATTATTTTTCACATTAGAAGCCTTCAATTGATTAAAAGAAGTGAAAGTTAAATTAGCCTTATTTGGAACATTCAAAGAATCTTTTTTTACAAAGTTATTTTATGATATTTAATAGTAGTCATGCTAGGGTTAGTAACAGAAGTTTCCTTAATATGAGTTTTCATTTTTAGGTGAGGATGAAGAATGAAACAATCAATTATCTGCTTATTTACAATGAGAATAAAAGATAGTGAAAATTTCAAATTCAATTCTTTGCATGTAACCGTAATTTATAAATCCCAACTACATTTCTTTGGGGTGTTTCTTGGTAATGTCCAATTCAATAAGGATTCTAATAAGGATGAGATTTCATAGTTGTCATCAAATTTGAAATGATCCACCAAATAAAGCACCCATAACAAAAAAGGAATTGATGATTAATAAATGTATTCATATTGGGGAGAGAACCAAATTAATGATTGGGAATTGGGGTTTGGTTTAGTGTTTAGCTAGGTTTAGGGTTTGGGTTAAGGTTTTAAGTTTAGAGTTTAGGGTTTAGGATTTAGGATTTGTTTTATTTAGGGTTTAAGTTTTAGGTTAAAGGTTTAGGTTTGTGGGTTTTGTGGTATATAGTTTAATTGAGTTTTAGGTTTAGGTTTGGGACTTATGATTTAGGTTTATGGCTCAGGGTTTAGTTTACTTTTGGTTTTATAGTTTAGGGTCTGAGTTTAGGGCCTTTTAACATTTGGGCTGTGAAGGGTTTTTGGTAGGCTCATGATAAGAAGCCTAGGGTCAGTCAGTTAGGGCCTTGGGGTGGCTAGTCAGGGCCTAGGGTTTAGTGAGGGCCTAGGGCTCACTCTGAGATTCTGATTTAGGATTTAGTGGTTTGAGTTTAAGGTTGGCTTTAGTGGAAGTTTTTTCTGAATCAAACTCAGTAGTTATATTTAGTTTATTTATTTAATTTAGTTTATTTTTATTTTATTTTATTTAGGTTTATTTATTTTTATTTTAGTTTAGTAATTATTTTAGGTTTATTTATTTATTTTATGTTTTATTTTAGTTTATTCTAGTTTAGGTTTAGTTTATTTATTTATTTTTATTTTAGTTTTATTTTAGTTTATTTTTAGATTTTATTTTATTTTAAGCATATTTATTTTATTTTAGGTTTAGTTTTATTTATTTTAGTTTTATTTTAGGTTTATTTTATTTTAGTTTTAGGTTTATATGTATTTTAATATTATTTATTATTTTATTTTAATTAAGTTTAGGTTTAAGAGTTTTAGGTTTAGGTTTTAGTTTAAGTTAATTTAATATTTATTTTATTTAGTTTTTATTTATTTATTAATTTTATGTTTATTTGGTTTATGTAGGTTTGGGTAGGGTTTAGGGTGGGGTGGGTAGTTTAGGGAAGTTTAGGGTGGGTGGCCTAGGGTTTAGGGTTTAGGCTTAGGTTGTGGTGGGTTGGGTTCTTTAATTTTATTTATTGTGGTTTAGGGTTTAGAATTTTTAGGGTTTAAGGTTTAAAGATTACCATTTAGGGTTTAGGTTTTATGTTTAATGTTTATGTTCTAGTTTAGCATTTATGGTTTAGGGTTTAAGTTTTAGGTTAAGGGTTTTTATTTTAGTTTAGGATTTAGGGTTTAGGGTTTAGGGTTCATAGTTTTTTTTAGCACAAAATAAATTCAGATTCAACATTTCTTCTTTTTGATTTCAAGTTCTCTAAGATACAAGCGATGAAATAGATAAAAAATGAGCTCACATATAGAAAATAAAAACTCTAGATTACTAGAATCTTCTCTATCAAAAAGACACAGTTCCATAAGCAGCAGATCGGATGGGTTGTTCATTAATTTTTCCAATTCCCATCAGAACCACCCCCACCTCTCGAGTAGCGGGATCCGCCATCAAGTCCCTGATCTCTCCCTCTGCCACCACCACAATTGTAACCTTCATCTCTCCTCCCCTCATCATAACTTCCACCTTCAGATCCAGACCTCCATTCCCCACCACCATCATGATAATCAGCCTTTGCTTTAACCAGATCTAGAAGTTGACAAGATGTTTACCATCAAGGTTCTCTCATTCTTAGGGGTTTAGGTTTTAGTTTAGTTTATTAGCTTTAGGGTTTAAGTTTATTTTTTTATTTATTTATTTTTATGTTTATGTTTGGGATTATGGTTTTTATGGTTTAGGATTAAGGTTTAGGGTTTAATTTAGGTTTATGGTTTGTGGTTTGGGTTTTAGGTTTAGGGTTTAGGTTTGTGGGTTCAGGTTTAGAGTGGTTTAGGTTTTGGGTTTGGGTTTAGGGAGTTTATTTAGTCAGAGTCAGTTTAGGGTCTGTGGTCATTGAGGGCCTGTGATTTAGTTTGGGATTTTAGCCCAGGGCCTGTGGGTCTGGGGCCCAGTGGCTCAGTTTTAGGCCCAGTTTAGCTTGGCCTTTTGTGGCTCAGGTTTGGCCCAGTTAGTGGCCCAGTCAGCAGGTTTAGGGCCCAGGATCTGGGGCCTGGGCCTGGGGCCCAGTTTTAGAGGCCCAGGGTCAGGGCCCATACCAGTGGTCAGGGCCCAGTGGTAGTGGTCTTGGGTTTATGGCCTAGGTTTTGGGATCATGGCTCAGAGTCTAGCACTAGGGCCCAATGGGCTCTCAGGGCCTAGTACCATGGTTGGCTGGCCTTATTTACAAGGGTCATGCGCTCAGTATTGGGTCCAGGTGGCTAGTTTAGAGCCTAGGGCTCAGTGGCCTAGGTTTAGGCGCAGGAGGGTTTAAGGTTTAGGTCATGGCTATGGTTGGTTAGTGCCTTTATGATAACTGAGTTCCAGTTTAGGTTTATTTAGTTTATTTTTTGATTATTAGTTTGTTTTATTTTTTATATTTAGGTTTATTTCATTTTTATTTTAGTTTAGTTTATTTATATAGGTTTATTTTATATTAGTTTAGTTTATTTTATTTATTTTTAGGTTTATATTTTTTTAAGTCAGTTATTTTATTTTAAGTTTAAGTTTTAGTTTTTTTATTAGTTTATTTTTTTTATTTCTTTTAGTTTAGGTTAAGGTTTAGGTTTAGTTTATTTTTAGTTTAATTTATTTCATTTAGTTTTGGTGTAAGTTTAGGTTTAAGTTAAGGTTTTATTTATTTTAGTATAATTTATTTTAGTTTAGGTTAAGGTTTATTTTTTTATTTTGGATTTAGATTTTTTTAGTTTAGGGTATAAGTTTTATTTTTTATTTATTTTTAGGTTTGATTTTAAAGTTTATTTTTTGTTTTAGTTTTATTTAATTTTTTTTATTTTATTTTAAGTTTATTTTATTTTATTATATGTTTAGTTTTATTTTATTTAGCTTTTTTTATTCTTAGGTTTATTTTATATTTTAATTTAGTTTAGGTTTCTTTTATTTTATTTTAGTTTATTTTTATTAATATAATCTATTTTATTTTATTTTTAGGTTTAGGTTTTTATTTTATTTTATTTTATTATTTAATTTAGGTTTAAGGTTTAGGGTTTATTTTATTTTTAGTTTTTAATTAACTTAGGTTTAGGTTTTTAGGTTTTTAGGGTTTATGGTTTAGGGTTTAGGGTTGTAGGTTTTAGGATTTAGGGTTTAAGGTTTAGGGTTTATGGATTAGGGTTTAGATTTTAGGTTTTAAGCTTAAGGTTTATGTTTTAGTTTAGGGTTTAGGGTTTAGGATTAATGGTTTTTTTAATAGAGAACAAATTCATATTCAACATTTCTTCTTTTCGATTTCGTCAATCAAGTAGCACACCAAGTTTTCTAAGACGTAAGTGACAACATAGAACAAAATTGAGCACACATAGTGCACGTCAAAAACCCTAGATAATTAGAACCATCTCTACTGTATAGACATAGTTCCATAAGAAGTTGAACCGATCGGTCGTTCTTCAATTTCACCAATTCCCATCAGAACCACACCTGTATCTTAGGTGGCATGATCCGCCATCATATCCCTGATCTCTCCCTCCGCCACCTCCACATTTGTAACCTCTATCGCTCGTCCCTCCTCCATAAATGCCACCTCCATATCAACTAGCATTTCTAGATCCCCCACCACCACTATGATTCTCCTTTTACCTCCATCTACATCAAACTTGGACTAACATTTATGGGTTTACCCATTCTTAGGGTTTAGATTTAGGTTTAAGTTTATTAGCTTTTAGGGTTTAGGTTTATTTTGTTTATCTATTTAGTTACTTTGTTTAGTTGTTTAGTGGTCGTGATTGGTTTAGCTTAGGTTTGGGTTTGGGTTTAGTTTAGGTTTTGTGGGTTTTAGTTTGTGGTTTAGTGTTTTGTGGGGTTTAGGTTTAGGTTGGGGTTTTGTGGTTTAGGTTTAGGTTTTAAGGTTTCTATTGTGAATCAGGTCCAGTTTAGAGTTAAGCCTATGGTCATTAGAGAAGCCATGATAGTGGAGGGTTTGAGTATGGTTTGGGCCCATGGTAGTGGGGCTCAGTGGCTCACATTAGTGGCCCAGGTGTAGGCTCAGTTTTGGGGTGGGCCTAGGGCCCAGCCCAGGTGGCAGTGGCCCAGTGGCCTTATGAGTCAATCATTCCATGATCTAACAAGGATTTGTGGCCCAGTGGCCCAGGATCTTGTGGCCTGTAGTCACTAGGCCTTTGGAGTTGGCCTCAGGCCTGGGCCAGGGTCAGTTTAGGTGGTTGTAGGGTGGGCTAGACTCCAGTAGCCAGACTAGTGATCAGGTTTAGTGCCCAGGGCCCAGGGTGGTGTATTGGCCAGGTCTTTAGTTAGTTTTACTATGGTCAGGGTCATTGGAGTTAGGCCCATTTATAGTGTAGGGCACAGTAAGCCATGGTTTTTGTAGTGGGCTCATTTAGGGTCAGTGGTTTTTAATTTATTTTCTTAAATTGTAAGTATTTAGGTATTTAGTTTATTTATTTAGTTTATTTTTTATATATTTAGGTATTATATATTTATTTAGGTATTATGTTTATTTATTTTAGTTTATTTTAATTTTATTTTATTTTTAGTTTAGATTTTATTCTTTTATCTTTAGATTTAGATTTGTTTATTTTATTTTATGTTAGGTTTTAGAATTTATTTTAGTTTATTATTGGTTTATTTTTAGTTTAGGTTTAGGTTAATTTTATTTTTAGTTTAATTTATTTTATTTTGTTTAGATTTAGGTTTAGGTTTAATTTTTGTTAGGTTTAGGTTTAGGTTTAATTTTATTTTGTTTAGTTTATTTTAGTTTAGGTTTAGGTTTATTTTATTTTATTTTTAAGTCTTTTTTAGGGTTTATGTTTTATTTTTATTTCTTTAGGTTTTAGATTAACTTTTAATTTTTTAGGTTTGTGTTTATTATATTTATTTTAGTTTATTTTATTTTCATTTTACATATTTTTTTTATTTTATTTAGGTTTTTATCCAGGTTTATTTTATTTTGATTAGTTTAGTTTATTAATTTTATTTTAATTTATTTTATTAGTTTATTTTATTTTTTATTTTTAGGTTTAAGTTTAGGTTTTATATTTTTTCTTTATTTAGGTTTTGGGTTTTGGGTTTATTTCTTTTTAGGTTTTATTTAGTTTTAGATTTTTTGGGGTTTTTTTGGGGGTTTTAGTTTGGGGGTTTAGGTTAGTTTAGGGTTTAGATTTGTAGTTTAGTGGTTTGGGATTTAGGATAGTTTAGGGTTTTTGGATTTAGGGTTTGTGGTTTGTGGTGGTTTGGTTTGTGTAGTTTAGTTTTAGTTTATGGTTTAGAGTTTAGGTTTGGGGTGGTTTTATTTTTTAAATAGAGAACAAATTCAGATTCAACATTTCATTCTTTTTATTTCATCAAGTAGCACACCAAGTTTTATACACAAGATGAAATAGATAAAAAATGAGCATTCATAGCAAATAAAAAAAAACCCCTAGATAAACTAGAACCATCCCTAAAGACACAGCCCATAACCTAGATCGATCGACAGTTCTTCAGATTCCACAGTTCCCATCAGAACCTCCCCCAGCCTCTCAAGTAGTGGGATCCGCCAGCATATCCGTAATCTCTTCCTCCGCCACCACCACGGTTATAACCTTCGTCGCTCATCCCTCCTCCATAACCTCCACCTTCATATCCACCAGCACCTCCAATCCCCCATAATAACTATGATAATTGCCATCGCCTCCATGGCCGATCTAGATCACCTAATTGTTGATGTTCTTGTCCAAGGTTCTGCCATTCTTATGGTTTAGGTTTAGGTTTACATTTATTAGCTTTTAGGTTTAGCTTTATTTTTTAGTTACTTTATGGTTAGTTTAGGTTTGGCAGGGTTAGTTATGGATTGTTTTGGTTTTATTTTTTGGGTCTTTGGTTTAGGTTTGGGTTTAGTTTCCTTATATTTATTTGTGGTTTAGTTTATTATTTATTTTATTTCAGGTTTAGTGTTTAAGTTTTGGTTTAGAGCTGGATGGGTTTATATTTTCAGGATTTTATTTATTTGGTTTTTTTAGATTTAGTTTTTTAGTTTAACTTTATTTTATTTGGCCTATCAGTGGCAGGGCCAGCCCATGGCCCAGACTAAGCAGTGGCCCAGGTCTATCAGTCAGATGGTTATCCAGTTTATCAGCCCAGGGTACAGTGGCTCAGGGCCTATTTTAGTTTAGCTAGAGCCTAGGAGTGTGGATCCAGGATTTATCAGTAGTCAAGCAGGTGCGTGGCCAGCTCAGTTTTGGGCATCAGTGGTCAGTGGCCCAGTCATGGGCCCAGGCCTAGGGTAGTGGCCCAGTGGTCAGGTTTAGTGGTTTCAGTTTAGGGTCAGGTCAGGGTTTAGTGAAGATTTAGTAGGGTCAGTGGTGGGAGTTTAGGTTTAGGGTCAGGGTTTTTTGGGTTTTAAGTTTAGGTTTAGTTTAGTGTGGTTTAGAGTTTAGTTTAGGGTTTATTATTTTTTTTAAATAGAGAACAAATTGATTCAACATTTCATTCTTTTTATTTCATCAAGCAAGTAGCACCAAGTTTTATAAGACACGATGAAATAGACAAAAAATGAGCATTCATAAAAATAAAAAAACCCTAGATAATTAGAACCATCCCTACCAGAAAGACACGCCCATAACTATTAGATCGATCGACAGTTCTTCAGATTCCACAGCTCCCATCAGAACCTCCCCACCTCTCAAGTAGGGATCCGCCAAAGATATCCAGAATCTCTTCCTTCGCCACCACCATTATAACCTGTCATTTTCCTTATAACCTCCACCTTCATATCCACCAGACCTCCAATCCCCCATAATAACAATGATAAGCCTCTCTCCTCCATGGCATCTACTAGCCTAATTGACTGATGTTCTGCCGTTCTGCCCATTCTTATGGTTTAGGTTAGTTTACATTTATTAGCTTTTATTTAGCTTTATTTTTAGTTACTTGTGGTTTTTTGGTTTTAGTTTAGTTTTATGGATTGGTGTTTAGGGTTTGTGGTTTTTTTGGGTTTATCTTGGTTTAGGGTTTGTGGTTTCTTATATTTAGGTTTAGTTATAGTTTATGATTTAGGTTTAGAGCTTTTAGTGTTTAGGCTTTTTTTGTTTAGAGCAGTTTTAGTTTTATTTATGGTTTGGATTTTAGAAATGTGGCATTTAGATTTTATTTGGGCCTGTTTAAGCTAAGTTTTTAGTTTATTGATTAGTTTAGGGCCTCAGAAAAGCCAGGCAGGATCATATAGTGGCTCATGATCAGAAGCCAGCTCATTTACTCCAGTGGAAGATCCAAAGTACCCAGGCCTGGTGGTCAGTGGCTCCAGGTCAGCCTAGCTCAGTCTTGTGGATCCAGGATCTTGGGATCAGCCTAGGGCTCAATGCAGTTTAGCTGTGGGCTCAGTGATCAGGCCTTGTCCAGCTAGTGCCAGGGTCAGTGGCCTGTGGCCTTCAGGTCAGTGGCCTCAGGCCTGGGGTCAGGGTGCCTTTAGGGCCTGTGGGAGGCCTAGATCACGTGGTGCAGTGGTCAGCGCCTGTGGTCTGGTTTCCAGGGCTCAGTGGCCTAGCAGGGTCCTATTTGATTCAGTTTTGGTTTAGCACATTTAGGTGGGTTTTATTTATTTTATTATCTTAAATCAAGACCCAAGTTTAAGTTTATTTAGTTTATTTTTTATTTATTATTATTTTATATTTATTTTATTTTAGTTTTATTTTTATTTTATTTTATTTAGGTTTTATTTTTTTATTTTTAGGTTTAGTTTAAATTATTTTATTTTTTTTGGTTTAGGTTTTAGGTTTTTATCTTAGGTTTATTTTTAAGTTTTAATTTTTAGCATAGGTTTAAGTTTAGGTTTAGTTTATTTTAGTAACATTATTTTATTTAGTTTATTTATATGTTTTAGTTTATTTTAGTTTAGATTTAAGTTTTATTTATTTTAGTTTAGTTTATTTTTAGTTTAGTTTATTTTATTTTGTTTATTTTATTTTATTTTAGTTTATGTTTTATTTTTTATTTCTTTTATTTTATTTCTTTTTAGGTTTAAGTTTTATTTAGTTTTTTATTTTATTTTATTTTAGGTTTATTTTTTATTTTATTTTAGTTTAGTTTAGTTTATTTTATTTTGGTTTTTTTATTTTATTTTATTTAGTTTAGTTTTATTTTAGTTTAGGATTATGTTTAGGTTTTATTTTATTTTAATTTTTTATATATTAGGTTATGTATTTTATTTATCTAAATTTAGATTTTATTAGTTTAGGTGATTAGTTTTAAGATTTGTGGTTTGTGCTTTATTTTAGTTTATTTATTTCAGTTTTGGGTATGGTTTATTTAGGTCAGTTATGGTTTTTTGGGTTTTAGTCATTAGTTTTAGGATTTTGGGTTTTAGTTTATTGTTTTGTGGTTAGTTTTGTGGTTTGTGGTGTAGTTTATGGTATCATTTTAAAGTTTATTTTTAGTTTTGGATTTATGGTTTAGATTTAGGGTAGTTTTTTAGTTTAGGTGTTTAGGTTACTAGGGTTTAGAGTTTAGGGTTTAGGGTTTAGGGTTTAGGGGGAATCCATATGTTCTAAAATCTAAAAGGAAAGAAATTGCTTAATCTATTAGAATTATTTTTAATAGAAACCAAAAGAGCAGATCTATAAGGTTCTACTTAAATGATCAAGATAAGTAATAAAGCCATTGAGTAATCCAATGAGTATTAAAAAAGAATCTGTCCAACCTTACCAAAGTCTAGAGTTTGGCCATGTTTAATAACCCTTAAAAAATTTATTCAAATTACTATCAAGGATCATATTGTAAAATTCTTCCATGGAATGAATATTAGGAGAGCAACCACCACTTCTTTTAGAAGAGAACAAAATATTGTTGAAACACCACCAACAAACTAAGGTTTATTGGCTGAGGTGGAAAAATTAGTCAAGTTATCCCAAAGAAGATTTCTACCAGATCTATTTCAAGATGCGTAAATAAAAGATCCCAAAACACAATAACAACCAGAAGAGATCTGAGCATTGACAACTTGATGAAAA
The DNA here is from genome assembly GCA_021442155.1 of Cymbidium sinense. NCBI lineage: Eukaryota > Viridiplantae > Streptophyta > Magnoliopsida > Asparagales > Orchidaceae > Cymbidium > Cymbidium sinense. The sequence continues at coordinate 276,306,615 of CM038214.1, read as the reverse complement.
TCATCAAGAATAAAATGTCTATAAAGTTATTCCAAACATACCAAATCTTATAACTTACATTAGAGAAAAATTTGTTGAAACCGATCATTCTAGCAACTGGTTAATTTATTAGCATGAATAAGTGGCTCAAGAATAATAAGTAAGGAAATATTTTGGATACGATAAAGATTTCTAATGTGGTTATGAATAGAGAGAGTAGCAATCCCTCTAACATTCAAAACTAAACAAATTAAACATAAAAAAAAGAAAAGCGGTGGAGTAAAAGTTAACTGAGAGAAGAGAGAGAGAGAGGCCACAGCAGCTCTAGTGTTTCTTAGCAATTTAGGAGGAAAATTTTTAACATTTTTTTCTTTTTTGAATATAAAGTTTGGCCATTTTCTTGCCCTTCAATCATCATAAAAGTATTTAACAACATTAGTCACCATGGGAGAAATCTCCATGAGAAGTGAATTCTCTTTCTTACAAGACACTAGAATTTATTAAAGACAAATGAGCTTTAGGAATAACAAGAGAGGGAGCAAAAATTGATTTATTAAGAAGGTAAGTGAGAACCCCAAACCCTTCCTCATGATTAGCCAAATTATTAGATAAAAGCAAACCTTTTTTGAGAAGCTAAATCATCCTAAATTTGGAATATGGAATTAGTTTATCAATGATTGTTTGTATTAAATCCATATTCACCATTGAATTAGAATGATGCATAGTATTAAATTCACCCATTTAGGTTCTACATTAAAAATTCATTTTTATCTATCAAAGCCAACATGGATGCAACGATCGAATCAAAGGATACATAATCCTTATTCAAATGTTTAGAAAATCTATTGTTCATAAGCAATTGCTCGTAAGAAGTGAAAGGTATTTTATTTTGGAACATTCAAAGAATCCTTTTTCCAAAATAGTTTTTGATATTTAACAAAGTTAAGTTTGGAATAAGTTTGCTTAATGGGGATTTTTTTTTTTGGTGAGGAAGAAGAATAGAATATTCAATTATTGTGCCCATGGATTTTATAAAGGAGAACCAAAGATAAAATTTTCAAATTCTTTCAGATGTAACCATTTTTAGATCCCAACTATTGTTTGGGGTGTTTGTGGTAATGTCCAATTCAACAAGTAAACCAGTAGATGAGATTCTATCATTGCAATAATTTGGAACGATGAAAATAAAGCACCCACAAACAAAAGTAATGATGCAATGAAATGGATACATATAGAGAACCAAAATAACGATCAGATAATTTAGGGTTTAAGAAGGTATGGTTTAGGATCAGCTTATGGTTTGGGTAAGATTTAGGTTAAATAGGTATATATAAAAGGTAGTTGTGGTTTAGGTCTGGGTCTGGGCTCGTGGTATGTGTTTGTGGCTAGGTTCAGGTGCAAGGTTTAGTTTAGGGCTCATTAAGAATAGTAGTTTGGTCAGGTTAATATCAGATCATTGTATGGCTCAGTGGTCAGGTGTGGTAGTATAGGTCACTCTCATTTTGTTTAGATTTAGATTTGTGGTTTCTGTGTTTTTGTTTAGGATTTGTTTAATTTTTTTAATTTTTATTTTTTTAATTTCAAGAATTTAGGTTTAGTTTATTTAATTTACATATTATTTTTTATTTATTTTAGTTTATTTTGTTTTATTTTATTCAAGCCTATTTTTTATTTTATTTAGTTTTATTTTATTTAATTTAGTATATTTATTTTTTTTTTTTTTAATTTTTAGGTTTAGTTTAGTTTATTTTAATTTATATTTCTTTATTTTTATTTTATTTTATTTTTTTATTTTTATTTTTTTTGGTTTAGGTTTTATTTATATTTTGTAAGTTTATTTTATTTTTATTTAGGTTTATTTTTATTTATTTTTATTTTTTAGTTTTTTGGTTTATTTTATTTTATGGTTCAATTTAGGTTTTATTTATTTTATTTTAGTTTTCTTTACTTTTATTTTATTTTATTTTAGGATTTTTAGGTTTAGTTTATTTAGGTTTATTTTAGTTTAGGTTTTATTTTATTTATTATCTAGTATGTTTTTATATTTTTTTTAGGTATTAGTAGGTTTCAAGTTAAGGTAGGGTTTATTTATTTAGGATCATTTATAGGGAAGGTAAGGAGCCTCAGGTCCAAGATTTTATTTTTAGCCTTCCCATCTTATTTTGGCCTGTACTCAGTAGTGTGGCCCAGTAGTACTCAGAGTAGAGGATTAGGGGTAGGGCTATGCATTTTGTTAGGCTCATTTAGGGCCTTAGGCCCAGGGTTAAGCCTCCTCAGTACTCAGGGTTTGGGCCTGGCCCAGGCAAAGTCAGTGGTATGGTTTTTATAGTGGCCTAGGGTCTAGTAGGGTGTGGAGTCAGGGCTCAGTTGGTTTTATTTTGTTTTATTTTATTTATTTATTTTATTTAGGTTTTAGTTAGTTTTAGTTTTGTGTAGGTTTGGTTTAGTAGTTTTAATTTTTTTAGGTTTGTTTTATTTTGGTTTTAGGTTTGTTTAAATTTAGTTGGGTTTACTGAGTTTATGGTTTTTTTTTGAGAAAATTAGAATTTATTTCCATAAAATAAGGAGTGCAAAGTCCTTAAAAGGGATGAATCTCTAAATTAATGCTCAAAGAACTATAATAAAACCTAAAGAGATGAATCCCTAAACTATTACAATATTAAATAAAGAGAAGCAAAAGAAAAACCAAATCAACACAAGAAGATCCATATGAGCAATAGCAAAATCCACTGATATAGAAAATCAACTAGCTAGACTGCCAACCTATAAAAGAAATCTACAACATTCGAAGGAAAGGATGAGTACAATTAAGTAGGCATTAAGAGAAAGAGCAAAGAGAAAAAGCAAAGTAAAGAAAAGGGTCATGCTTAGTCACAATCATCTTAAGGAGCAACACTATATGTAAGTATCCAAACTTCAGAGAAAGGGTTACAATTTCATATACTGCTACCAGCCAAAATAAGAAACGGGAAACATTAAGGCCATCATAGCCAGCATACCTCATGTAGGCAATCATCCAGAGATCATCATCCAACAATGTTGCAAAGTATTCCAACCAGTAAATAGAACATGCAAAAGCCACCAAAATAACCAAGCCTAGTAAGGCAGACCAATAGCCATCCATCAGGGACAACAGTGATATAGCAGGAAAACCACCAAAGCCAACAACAAAAGGGAGGAGAAATACCAAAAAGAGCAAGTATCATTACCAGGGATAACAACATAGTACAAAAAAAGATAGGTCCAAAGCCAAAGAACCATCCCAAGATTGTCCTTAAAGCAACAACAAACGAAAACCAAAATTGAGGGGACAACTAACACCAATAGTAGCCACCAATCCAATCTTGGCAGAGGATAACCCAAGCAGACAAGCAAAAGATAAAAGGGTGAGCCGCACCTCCACCAAGACAGATAAACAAAAAAAAAAAAACCAAAAGAGCATCCAACAAGGCTACCAACAAGAATAGTCAGTGTAACAACAAAACCACCACCAGAAACCATGAGGATAGAAACAAGAGAGCAAAATACACCAAAGAGGTATACCCATATAAAATAAAATCTAAGAAACCAAACCATGTCACCAGCACCCAAGAAAAAAACAACAGCCACTAAATTGCCTTCAACCAGCCAACCCGAAATGACAACAAACCAAAAACCAAGTCAAAAATTACCACAAGCTCATAGCAATAAAAATAGAAGCAAACATTAATAAAGCCACCCACCCACTAGCAAACAACATTTATGCAGAAATGTAAGCTACCACCCAAATAGAAAAAAGCAACTACAGCTAAGAGAGGAAAACCATTACAAGAAGAGGCTGAAAACATAACCAAAAGAATCAAACAAAAACTAGTGAAACTGATCACTAAGCCCTAATCAATAAAACAGAAAAAATAATAGCCAATAAATAGCCTCGACTAGGCTAAATTCAAACCAAAGATTAACCACCAACAATGATCTTCCACCAATAGGAGGTAAAGCAACAACACAAAACCCAATCAACCAACCTAGCTAACCAACATAGCCAATCAACTCAACCAATAGGCCACCCAACCAACCACCATAATAAGATCCAACTTAGACAAAGGAGCAACCGAATGAGGCAAACCACATTCTAGAAAGATTGATTCCGTGCATAGCCACAACCCAATTGAGGCCACAAAATAACCAAGAAATAATTGTGGTAATCACCCGCCTAGGCAACACCAAGGAAAGGCTAGAGGACTACCAACCCACATAAACTGTGAGGAAAGAAGCCTAAGAAAGCAAAATAAGGTACCTTCTAGACCCTAGAGAACAAAATACCACCAAAGAGAAAATAGGAAGTCAACAACCACAAAACATCAAGCTTCAAGCCACAAGTTAGAGGGAACAACTAACAATTAGTAGCCACCGAGCCAAAATAGGAAAGGAAAGCAGCAACCACCAAAAAGTCAAACACTAAGATAGAAATGAAAAGACTAACAATAACCTTCAAACAAACACCACACAAGACAACTAGGCAGAGGGTAGAAACATACAACAGCATCCACCAAACAAGGAAGCACTCAAACTTTTGTTATCTTGATTTAATGGCTAGGCTTTATGTGAGGTTATGAATTATTTAAAACTTTAGTTATGAGTTATAGTTGGTAAAAGATTTATTTTTCCCTTAGAGCCTAATCGCATCCAGGCCACATATTCAAACATGAATCATTTAAGAAACCAAGAAAGTATTTCTAGTATACATCCTAAACAAATCATCAACCATTTCTATAACTATCGAAAGAATAAAGGTCGATCTTCTGTACTATTATACAATAAAAAAGAAAAGATGGATAGCCAAGCTCTACCATTATACAACACAAAATTGCAAAATAATAATTACAATTTATATTAAATGAATGCTATGGGCATTCTTCATTCTTCTTTCTCATGTCTTTATTTCTTTCCTTTGATTTAATTTTCTCCACTTCAAAGACATCACATGGCCTCTTAAGACAAAGCCTTCTAGCAAATGCTCATCTTTATCCCCCATAGAACTAACCCTAATTCCTAATCATTTTTCTCCAATATTTTATAGGAATAACTAATCAAATAAAGCTTAATAAATTATAATTAATAGTTAAATTAATTATATAAGGATATGTCTCATAACTAAATTATCTTTTTGACTTTTAAAATCAATATATAATAATTAGGGATTGAATTGATTTTTATAATTGAGATTAATAAATTGTGTTCAAACAACTTTTTATATTTGATTATTTTATTTATAATGTCATTGGTTTAGTTATTTTTTTTATACAAAGTTTTACTTAAATTTTATGATAATTTAATTTGTACATTTTTTGGGTTTGTTAATCATATTATTTCTTTCTTTTTTTTTTATTCTAAAGATTGATTAACTCCTTTTAGATTTGATTGAATTTAATAATAAATAAAATATTAGATTAATATGATCATTCGATCAAAGATCAAATGGCCCACAAGTTAATCATGGCTTGATAGGTGCAATCAAATCACTACACCATTCTAATCAAAAATTATTCACTTCAAAGACATAAAATGAATAGTCTTACTTTTGTCTCTAAAGTCACAAAGGATTAAAAAGTAAAGTGCATGGGCTCTAAAGGTTGAAACCTAACTACGCTTACATTCAACACATTAAACAAGAGATCCTTAAGGCTTTCTAAGCATTTAAGAATTATACCTCGCTGGAGCTAATGTTCGATGGATTCTGACCAAGAGGTGGCTTCATTTGGAAGAAATGAAGCCCTCTTGAGGTGCTTGTTGGGTCGGATCAATACTTCAGCTAGCATTCTTTTTCTTTACTCCTATGGTTTGGTTCCTCCTCACTTGCTCATAGACACTTGGCTTTGGGCATCCTACTAGAAGAGGCAAATCCAGATTCTTGATCTTTCTGAATGTTCTTGGAAATATCTTATCCACATATATAGTCCCTTTCGATGATCAAACTCATGATGTAATTACAGCCATCCATCCGTAAGCGCAATTTTGATAGGTTGAACAAAATGTTCATGACTCACCTCCACCTAGATGACTCTACCATAGCTCTAAATCCAATCAATGCTCAAACATCTTTCAAAGAACAAAGTATTTTACTTCCTTCTTCTCAAGCTTTGGATTAATTTTTACAGATCAAAAGGTCGATGGTCTTGTGCATTAGTTTCACTCTTAGAGCATAGCTAATGTATTCCTACATCTTCAAGAATAATAATCTCCACCAAGATTATATATATGATGTGTTAGGGCATTGAGAATAATAGGTTCAAAAGCCTCTAGAAGCTGAGCATACCACTATGGATCATTAAAGAACCCTCCAGATGCTACCAATAGTGTCTTTGATTTGGAATTTATGTACAGATCATTAAGGCTGGATTTCAAAGAAATTAAATCCCTTGCAAAATATTATGCATCAATACTTACACCTATTCCATGTCCACCTCATTTCCCAAAGGAATACCAAGGAGGAGGTCGACGCTAGGGCCTTCCTCAATCATGTCATCTATGATCTTCTAGATCTTCTCTGATTTGATCTCCTCCATAGAGACCTCAATGGTGGGCTTGTGAGGACCTGGATCTTCAGCCATGATAATTTCAGGTAGAGATTCTTTCATCATGATGCATCTAGAGAACCATCCACTGGAGACCTTCGAAGGGGGTTCTTCTGACCAGCAATGCATTGGGAGAAGCAATGAAGAATGGGTCCGATGCTTGGGGCTAGAAAGTAGTGGTCTTTATGAAAAAAATGGAGGCATAGAAGGAGTGTTCACTGGATAGGCTGCGGGTCATGGTTCGAATCAATAGAAAATTCATGGGATGTCTCATGTGCTCTAGAAGTGAATTTATGGGGCTAGTTGGGATCAAGGAAGTTCTAATCAACTACCTTACATGCTATCAGGTCTCAATTTTGGAGAAAGTGAGGGAAGAGAGGTCACCGCTGAGGAAGAGGGAGGCATGGATGTCGCAGTCTATGCTTCACTTGGTTGAGAGGAAGAGATGAACGTGAGGGAGAGTTCACTTTCAGCTTTGCGTCTAGACGAGGAGAGGTGCTCAAAGAGATTTTTTATTTTTTATTTTTTTAGGACTGGTTGGGATGGGAGAGCTGCTTGAAAGGGAAGTAGGAATGGGAGGGCTTCGGCTTCTCTTATCTGAAGGGAGATGAGAAAAAAGATGGGGCATCATTTTTTTTTAATTTTTTTAGTGTGTCATGTTTTGTGCTAGTCGAGTGAGAGAGAGAGAGAGAGAGATGCCAACTTTGTCCTACATGCTTCAACTTCTCCCACATCCCTCTTTTTATTTCCTTTTTTTGTTGCTTTTTTTATGTTTTGTCATGATCACATAAATTAGCAAGGAGTAGATCATTTAATAGTTTTATATTTTCACTTTTTTTTTAAAATTTGGAAACTGATTTTTTTAAATAAATGATTTTAAAAGTTTTACATAATTTTAATAACTTTAGTAAATAATTGAATGAAAATTTATAAGTTATATGTAAAATAAGATAATTTTAATTATGATTAATAATTGTTGATAATATGGATTCATAATTTGATAAATTAATTATTTTGATTTAATGATTAATATATTATATATATAACATTTATTTTTAGTTTTTATTTTGATTTAATTCTAATAAATTTTATCAAATGTTTAGAATTGGTTTAATCTCTCTCTCTCTATCTCTTTCTTTTGTAGTTCATTTTAGATTTCAAATGGATTGTGTTAAATTAAAATTTGTTGTTTGTTATTATCATTTTCTTATTATATATATTAGTGACTTAACATTCAAATCATGATTTTACTTAATTTAGGCTTAAACTTGACTAACATTTCATTTGATTTTGAATTAATATGAATGATTTACTTGATTATTTTGATGATTTTAGGTAGAACTTGGAATGATGATTGAAGGATTGATTTTAGGTAGAACTTGGCTAAGTCCATGAAATTGGCTTAAGGGTTTGGATTTGGATTTATTTGGATTAGGATCATGATTTGAAGTTGAGTTTGAGTTTGAATTTGATAAATTGATTGAAGGGTTGTTTATCTTTGAGAAAATAATTGAATTTGGATTGATTTAGATTTGGCTAGTCCATAAGATAAATCATAAGGCATAGAAAGGATTTTGATTTTGAATTTAATCATGGGCTTCAATCATTTCATTTGGATTTGAATTTTTTTTTTATATTTGAATTGAATTTGCGGTTTGGTTTGAGAAGCTGAACAGAGGTCGAATTTAAACTATAGAGTAGGTGAGTCTTCTTAATCCCTAAGGCATAGCCTAATCCTATGATTAACCTTTCTAAGTCTCTAGGTTTAGGTTAAGTGTTCACCTAATCACTATAAGTGTCTTATGACTAAGGAAGTCTAGTGTCTAGAAGATCCCTAGGTCTAAGAAGAGGAGGTTGAGAACTTACTTTAAAAGTGAGGTCAACATTAATATGCTTAAATCCACATATTTCTAAATCTAAAAGGAGAGAAATTTTAATCTATTAGAATTATTTTTAATAGAAACCAAAATAAGAGCATGATCAAGGTTCTGCTTAAATGATCTATAGAAGTAATAGGCCATTGAGTAATCCAATGAGTATTAAAATGAATCTGGTCCAACCTTTGCCAAAGTTTAGAGTTTTGCCAAGTATAATTAGAACCCTTAAAACCAATATTATTCAAATTACAATCAAGGATCATATTGGAAAATTCTACCATGGAATGATATTAGGAGAGCAACCACCACTTCATTTAAAAGAGAACAAAATAGTGTTGAAATCACCAGCAAAAAACCAAGGTTTATTGAAAGAGGTGGCAAAATTAGTCAAGTTATCCCAAAGAAGATTTCTACCATCTATTACAAGATGCATAAATAGAAGAGCCCAAAACACAATAATCACCATAAGAGATTTGAGCATTGACAACTTGATGAAAATCATCAAGAATAGAAACATCTATAAAGTTATTCCAAAAACACCAAATCTTATTACTAACATTAGAGAAAAGTTTATTGAAATTGATCATTCTAGCAACATGGTTAATTTTATTAGCATGAATAAGTGGCTCAAGAATAATAAGGAAATATTATGGATACAACCAAGATTTCTAATATGGTTATGAATAGAGAGGGTATCAATCCCTCAAACATTCAAAATTAAAAAATTAAACATAAAGAAAAGAAAGAGGGGGGTAGTATAGTTAATTGAGAGAAGAGAGGAGGTAAATGCCTTTAGTGTTTCTTAGCAATTTGGGAGAAAAATTTTAACATTTTTTTCTTTCAATATAAAAGTTTGGAAGCCATTTTTTTTGCTCTTGAATCATCATCTAAAAGGATTTAACACTAGTCATGATTTAGAGAAATCTCGATGAAGTGAATTCTTTTTCTTCCAATGCACTAGAATTTATTAAAGACAAATGAGCTTCGGGAATAACAAGAGAGGGAGTAAAAATTGATTTATTAAGAAGGCAAGTGGGAACCCCAAACCCTTCCTCATCATTAGCCAAATATTTAGATAAAAGCAAATCTTTTTCTGAAGCTAAACCATCTTGAATTTGGAATATGGAATCAAGTTTATCGATCTGATTATCATGAGGTATTAAAGCCATATTCACCATTGAATTAAAATGATGCATATTATTGAATTCCTCATTTATGTTCTCCATTAAATCTTCATTTTTATCTATCAAAGCCAACAAGGATGCAAGTCGAATCGGAGAAAATAGAATCTTCATTCAAAAGTTTATAAAAGCTATTATTTTTCACATTAGAAGCCTTCAATTGCTTAAAAGAAGTGAAAGTTAAATTAGCCTTATTTGGAACATTCAAAGAATCTTTTTTTCCAAAGTTGTTTTTTGATATTTAATAGTAGTCAGGCTAGGGTTAGCAACAGAAGTTTCCTTAATATGAGTTTTCCTTTTTGGGTGAGGATGAAGAATGAAACATTAATTATCATGCGTGGATTTTACAATGAGAATAAAAGATAGCAAATATTTCAAATTCAATTCTTTGCATGTAACCGTAATTTATAAATTCCAACTACATTTCTTTGGGGTGTTTCTTGGTAATGTCCAATTCAATAAGGATTCTAGCCACTAAAGGATGAGATTTCATAGTTGTTGCCTCATAAATTTGAAATGATCGACCAAATTAAGCACCCATAACAAAAAGGAATTGATGATTAACGAAATGTATATTAGGAGAGAACCAAAATTGAAAATGGGAATTGGGTTAGGTGGTTTAGGTTTTATAGGTTTAGGTTTAGGTTAGGGTTTATTTAGGGTTTAGGTTTAGGATTTAGGTTTAGGTTTTGGGCTTTTAAGGTTTAGGTTTAAGGTTTGTTTAGGGTGTAAGGTTTAGGTTTTGTGGTTTAGGGCTTTATCAGGGTTTAGGTGGGTTATGGCTTTATTTTGGCTAGGTTTGGTCCAAAGCTAGTTTAAGGTTTAACATTTCTGGGATCAGTTTGCTGGTTTAGGGCTCAGGATAGAGTTTGGGCTCAGTGTAGGTTTAGGGCTCAGGCCTTAGGAGTGGGGCTCACCTGAATTAGGGTTTAGGTTTTTGAGCTCAGTTTAGGTAGAAGATTTTTCTTTGAAAAAATTGTTTAGGTTTATTTAGTTTATTTATTTGTATTTTATTTTTATTTTTATTTATTTATTTTTATTTAGTTTAGTGTATTATTTTTATTTATTTGTGTTTTATTTTAGTTTATCTTTAGTATTTAGTTTTTATTTTATTTTATTTATTTTAGTTTATTTAGATTTTATTTTATTTTAAGTATTTTTTTTATTTTTGGTTTAGTTTTTTATTTTAGTTTGTATTTTTAGGTTTATTTTATTTTTAGTTTTAGGTTTTTTACTTATTGTATTTTAATTTATTCTTTATTATTTATTTTATTTTTAAGTTTAAGTTTAGGTTTAAGTTTTAGCTCAGCTTTTAGGTTTAGTTATGTTTTAATTTAATTTATTTTATTTTCTTTTTTATTTTAGGTTTTATATTTATTTAATTTTATGTTTAGTTTAGGTTTAGGTTTTAGGTTTTAGGGCTGGGTTTATTTTGGGTCAATTTTAGGGTCAGGTTTTCAAATTTAGTTTAAGGCCTAGGTTTTAGTAGTTTAAGGTTTAGGGTTTAGGGTTTAGGGTTTTTTTTTATTTTTTTTTATTCAGGGTTTAGGGTTTAGAATTTTTAGGGTTTAAGGTTTAAAGATTACCATTTAGGGTTTAGGTTTTATGATTAATGTTTATGTTCTAGTTTAGCATTTAGGGTTTAGGGTTTAAGTTTTAGGTTAAGGGTTTTTAGTTTAGTTTAGGATTTAGGGTTTAGGATTTAGGGTTCATAGTTTTATTTAGCACAGAATAAATTCAGATTCAACATTTCTTCTTTTTGATTTCAACAACCAAGTAGCACACCAACTTCTCTAAGATACAAATGATGAAATAGATAAAAAATGAGCACACAGACAGCAAATAAAAACTCTAGATAACTAGAATCTTCTCTATCAAAAAGACAGTTCCATAAGTAGCAGATCGGATTGGCTATTCTTTAATTTTTCCAATTCCCATCAGAACCACCCCCACCTCTCGAGTAGCTGATCTCCCTGATTCTCCTCCCCACCACCACAATTGTAACCTTCATCTCTCCTCCCTCATACTTCCACCTTCATATCTAGCAAGACCTCAGATTCCCCACCACCATCGATAACCGCCTTCCTTTGCTTCCAATGCAGATCTAGATTGAGCCTCTGGTTGATGTTTGCCATCAAGGTTCTCGCTTCATTCTTAGGGTTTAGGTTTTAGTTTAGTTTATTAGTTTTTAGGGTTTAAGTTTACTTTTTTTATTTAGTTACTATGGTTATGTTTGTGGATTATGGTTTAGGGGTTTAGGATTTTTAGGTTTTACAATTTAGGGTTTATGGTTTAGGGTTTGGGTTTAGGTTTAGGGTTTGGGTTTTGTGGATTCAGAGTTAGTGGTTTAGGTTTGTGGTTTAGTTTGTGGTAAGTTTAGGATTTAGAATGAGCTAGGGTTTAGGGCAGGAGCAGGGTAGGTTTGGGGTTTTGTGGCAGATTTAGGGTTTGTGCCCAGGGGCAGTTTAGGTTTAGTAGTGGCCTGGCTCAGTTTTGGCCAGTGGCCCAGCCTTGGCCCATGGCTCCAGGCCCCAGGCCTTCAGGGCTTAGCGCCTGGGCCAGTGGGCCCAGGCTAGGGGCCCAGGCCCAGTGGCCCAGTGTTTAGTTTTGAGTGGCCCAGGCCTTGCCATGGCTCAGGTCAGGGATGGCCCAGCCCAGTGGGGTCAATCACTCACCTGCCCAGCCTAAGGTCAGGCCGGGCCTGGCTGGCCTAGGCTCATGGCTCTGGGCCACCAGGGCCCACTGGTTACCAGGCCCAGTCCCAGGGGTCCAGGGCCTCAGGCCTTTGTGGCTCAGGGCCCAGTGGGTTTAGAGTGCAGGCTAGTGATCTTTTGGCTCATGGGTTTTTGGCCTAGGGGCTTTTACATTTATCTTGAACTGAGTATTTTAGGGTTTATTTATTTTTGATTATTTTAGTTTGTTTTATTTTTAATTTATATTTAGGTTTATTTCTATTTGTATTTAGTTTAGTTTATTTATATTAGGTTTATTTATATTAGTTTAGTTTAATTTTTATTATTTTTAGGTTTAGATTTTATTTTATTTTAAGTTTAAGTCAGCTTTTACTTTTTTAGGTTTTAGTTTTATTCCAGCTAATTTTTAGATTTTATTTTTTAGTTTAGTTTAGGTTTAGGTTTAGTTTATTTTAGTTTATATTTAGTTGTAAGTTTAGTTTAGGTTAGGTTTATTTATTTTAGTATAATTTATTTTAGTTTTATTTTTTTTTTATTTTGGATTTAGATTTTTTTTTAGTTTATATAAGTTTTATTTTATTTATTTTAGTTTGATTTATTTTGTTTATTTTATTTATTTTAATTGTTTTAAGTTTTATTTTTTATTATACATTTAGTTATATTTATTTTTTTTTATTCTTAGGATTATTTTATATTTAATTTAGTTTAGGTTTTTTATTTTATTTTAGTTTATTTTATTAATATAATCCATTTTATTTTATTTTTTAGGTTATTTTATTTTATTTATTTATTTAGGGGAGGAGGTTTATTTTATTTATTTATAGTTTAGGGTTTAGGGTTTATTGTTTTAGTTAGGAGGTTTATTTAGGTTGATTTAGGGTTTAGATTCTAGGTTTTAGTGTTTATGTTTTAGTTTAGGGTTTTAGGGTTTAGGTTTTTAATAGAGAACAAATTCATATTCAACATTTCTTCTTTCAATTTCTTCAAGTAGCACAGCAAGTTTTCTTAGACGCAAGTGACAACATAAGACAAAATTGAGCACACATAGAGCACATCAAAAACCCTAGATAATTAGAACCATCTCTACTGTATAGACATAGTTCATAAGTCAACCATCGGTCATTCAATTTCACCAATTCCCATCAAAACCACCCCTGTCTCTTGGGTGGCATGATCCGCCATCATATCCCTGATCTCTCCCTCTGCCACCACCACATTTGTAACCTCTATGGCTCGTCCCACCTCCATAAATGCCACCTCCATATCAACTAGAATCTGAAGATCCCCCCCCCACCACTATGATAACTGCCCACCTCCGCTTTCTTTACCCATGGCTAAATCTTGAGCCTCTGATGTGAATGTTATAAGGTTCTACCATTCTGTGGTTTAGATTTAGGTTTAGTTTATTAGCTTGGGGTTTATTTTGTTTATCATTTTAGTTTAGTTTAGGTTTATTTAGCTGTGATTGGGTTTAATTAGGGTTTAGGTTTGGGTTTAGGGTTTAGGGTTTAGTTTAGAGTTTTGTGGGTTTAGTGTTTGGTTTTGGTTGGGTTTGGGGTTTTAGGGTTAGGTTTGGCTTTAGGTTTTGTAGGGGTCAGGTTTAGGTGGGTTAGTTTAGAGTTTGGGGTTAGTTTAGTTTTAATGCCTTTAGTCAGTTTTGGGCTAGTTAGCCCATGATCTGGGGTTTTGGCCTAGGTTTATCCTTTAGGGCCCAGGTTTAGGTAGGTTTTGGCCTGGGCCTAGGGCCCAGTGGCCCAGTGCCCAGGGCCAGGCCTGTGGCCCAGGGCCTAGAGCCCAGTGCATGGCCTAGTGATCTACAGGCCCAGGGCCCAGGCCCAGATCTTCAGTGGCCCAGACCCAGTGGGTCAGCCCAGTGGCCCAGTGGCCCAGGGCCCAGGTCATCAGGGCCCATGGCCTGGTAAGGGCCTTAGGGCCTAGCTCCAGGCCCCAGACTCAGGATAGTGGCTCAGAGGCCTGGGGCAGTGGCCCAGGCCCAGGGCCTAGGGCCCAGATGGCTCAGGGTTTAAGGCCTCATTTATTACTAGGGAGCCCAGTGTCAGGGCCCAGGTGGTTTAGGGATAGTTTGTTAGGGTCAGGTTTAGGATATGGTTTAAAGTTGGGTATGGTTAGGTTTAGGGCCTTTTAATTTATTTTCCTTATATTAAGTTCGGCAGGTTTAGTTTATTTAGTTTATTTAGTTTAATTTAGTTTGTTATTTTTATATATTTAGGTATTTATTTATTTTAGTTTATTATATTTATTTATTTTTGTTTAATTTTATTTATTTTTTAGGTTTAGATTTTATTCTTTACTTTTAGATTTAGATTATTTTTTATTATTTTATGTTTAGGTTTTAAATTTTATTTTATATTGTTTAGGTTTTATTTTAGTTTAGGCTAGTAGGTTAATTTTTATTTTATTTATTTTATTTGTTTAGATTTTTGGTTTAGTTTAGTTATGTTAGTTTAGTTTAGATTTTTTTATTATTTTAGTTTATTTTATTTTAGTTTTTTTTATTTTATTTTTTTAAGTCTTTTTTTAGGGATGTTTTATTTTATTTCTTTTAGGTTTTAGATTAACTTTTAATTTTAGAGTGTTTATTTTATTTTATTTAGTTTATTTTATTTCATCTACAATTTTATTTAGGTTTATCCCAGTTTATTTATCTTTGTTTAGAGGTTTTATTAATTTTTATTAGATTATTTTATTTTATTTTAGGTTTAGGTTTAGAGGTTTAATTTAGGTTTTGGGGGATTTCTAGGTTTAAGGTTTGGTTTAGGTTTAGGGAGTAGGGTTAGGGTTTAGGTGGGTGGGGGATTTAGGGGTTTAGGGTTTAGATAGGTTTATGGGTTTAGGGTAGGTTTGGGTTTAGGTTTAGTTTTAGTTTATGGTTTAGAGTTTAGGGTTTAGGGTTTATTATTTTTTTAAACAGAGAACAAATTCAGATTCAACATTTCATTTTTTTTTATTTCATCAAGCAAGTAGCACACCAAGTTTTATAAGACACAAGCAATGACATAGATAAAAAATGAGCATTCATAGAGCAAATAAAAAACCCTAGATAACTAGAACCATCCCATCAGAAGACAACAATTCCATAACTAGTAGTTCGGATGACAGCTTCTTGATTCCAGTTCCCATCAAAACCTCCCCCGCCTCTCAAGTAGTGGGATCTGCCATCATATCCGTGATCTCTTCCTCCGCCACCTCCACGATTATAACCTCCATCGCTCATCCTGCCTCCATAACCTCCACCTTCATATCCACCAAAGACCTCCAAATCCCACAACAACTATAATCACATCTCATTCCTCGCCCATGGCGATCTAGATCGAGCCCACTGACTGATGTTCGGCCAAGGTTCTCACCATTCTTAGGGTTTAGGTTTAGGTTTACATTTATTAGCTTTAGGTTTAGCTTTATTTTTTTAGTTACTTTAGGTTAGGTTAGTTTAGTGTTAGTTAGTGTTTGGATCAGTGTTAGGTTTAGGGGTTGGGGTTTTGTAGGTTTTGAGGTTTTAGGGTTTGCATATTTAGGGTTTGTGGGTTATAGGTTTATTTAGGGCCCAGAGTGTGGCTCAGGGCCTGGCCTAGGGTCAGCCTGAGTCACGTGAGTTAGTGGCCAGGTCTTTAGGATTTAGAGTTGAAAGTGGTTTGGGGCCAGACTCAGTGGTCTGGCCCAGGGCCTAGCCTGGCCTGGCCCAGGGGCCGATCAGCCCAGGGCCCAAGGGCCCAAAGTTATGGCCCAGGATCTGCAGTGTGGCCCAGTGACACGATCAGGGCCTAGTCAGCCCGGGCCTGGGGATCCAGCGCCCAGACTTAAAGCCAGTATCCAGTGGCCCAGTGGGCCAGGGCTTAGTGGCTCAGTGGTCTGTGGCCCAGGGCCCAGTAGTCTTTGGATCTCAGGCTAGATCAGCCTAGGCTCAGTGGGGCCTAGTGCAGTGCACCAGTGGCTGGCATCAGGCCTTAGGTCCAGTAGGGCCCAGTCCAGGGCCTGGGCTGGCCAGGGCCCAGGCCAGTCCTATAGGTCAGTAGGGCCCATTCAGGGTCATGTTTAGATCTGGGTCAGGTGGTGGAGTAAGGGAGGGGGTCAGTGGGTTAGAGTATACAGATCTAGTTTTGGGTTGGTTTTAGGTATCTTTGGTTTATTATATTTATTTATTTCTTAAATTAAATAAACCCAGGGTTTAGTTTATTTAGTTTATTTTATTTTATTTATATTTATTTTTTAGTTTTTATAGTTTTAATTTTATTTTATTTTTTGGTTTAGGTTTATTTTTATCCAGTTTATTTAAGTTTTAATTTTAGCTTAGTTTAGGTTTAGTTTATTTTAGTAAATATTTTTATTTAGTTTAGCTATTTAGTTTATTTTAGGTTTAGATTTAAGTTTTATTTATTTTAGTTTAGTTTATTTTAGTTTAGTTTATTTTATTTTGTTTTATTTTATTTTTTTATTTTATGTTTTATTTTTTTTATTTCTTGGGTTTTATTTTAGGTTTAAGTTTTATTTAGTTTTATTTTAATATATTTTAGGTTTATTTTATTTTATTTTAGGTTTAGTTTTAGGTTTTATTTTATTTTAGATTTTTTAGTTTATTTTATTTAGTTTAATTTAGTAGGATTATGTCAGGTTTTATTTTATTTTAATCTTTATATTTAAGTTTATGTATTATTTATTTTAAAGATCTATTAATTTAGGTTTGATTTTAGGTTAGGGAGTTATATTAGCTCAGTTTCAGGGTGTGGGTCAGGGGCTCAGGGTCAGGGAGGCAGGGTATAGTGGGTTTTGGAGGTTTATGTATGGTAGTTTTAGGATTTTGGGGTTTAGATTATTTTAGGGTAGGGTTTTTTATAAGGTGAGTTTATGGTTTTTTTAAAGTTTAGGTGAGTTTAGTGGGTGGTTTAGTGTGGTTTAGGTTTAGTTAGTGTTGTTTAGGGTTTAGGTTACTTTAGGGTTTAGGGTTTAGGGTTTAGGGTTCAGGGTTTAGGGTTTAGGGTTTAGGGGAATCCACATGTTCTGAAATCTAAAAGGAGAGAAATTGTTTAATCTATTAGAATTATTTTTAATAGAAACCAAAAGAGTAGCAGGATCAAACAAGGTTCTACTTAAATGATCAGTATAAGTAATAGGCCATTGAGTAATCCAATGAGTATTAAAAAGAATCTGGTCCAACCTTTGCCAAAGTCTAGAGTTTGGCCATGTTTAATTAGAACCCTTAAAAAATTTATTCAAATTACAGTCAAGGATCATATTGTAAAATTCTTCCATGGAATGAATATTAGGAGAGCAACCACCACTTCTTTTAGAAGGGAACAAAATATTGTTGAAACACCACCAACAAACCAAGGTTTATTGACTGAGGTGGAAAAATTAGTCAAGTTATCCCAAAGCAGATTTCTACCAGATCTATTTCAAGATGCATAAATAAAAGATCCCAAAACACGATAACAACCAGAAGAGATCTGAGCATTGACAACTTGATGAAAATCTTCAAGAATAAAATGTCTATAAAGTTATTCCAAACACACCAAATCTTATAACTTACATTAGAGAAAAATTTGTTGAAACCGATCATTCTAGCAACATGGTTAATTTTATTAGCATCTAGAGGTGCTGGTGGATATGGAGGTGGTGGTTGGAGTAGTGATGGTTATGGAGGCAAGAGGAGCAATGGACGTTATAGCCATGGTGGTGGCAGAGGGAGAGATAGGGGTTATGATGGTGGAACCTGTTACTCGAGAGGTTGGGGTAGTTCTGATTGGAACTAGAGAAACTAAAGAACAATCGATCTGATTTGCTGCTTATGGAACTATGTCTTTACAGTAGAGATAGTTCTAATTATCTAGGATTTTTGATTTGCTCTATGTGTGCCCATTTTTTGTCTATGTCATCGCTTGTGTCTTAGAGAACTTGGTGTGTTACTTGGTTGATGATATCAAGAAGAAATATTGAATATGAATTTTTTCTATAATAAAAGTAACCAAAAATTATAATCCCTAAACTAAAATCTAAACCCTAAACTAAAAATAGAAAACCTAAACCCTAAAAATAAAAAAATAAAAAAAAATAAAAAAACCTTAACCCTAAAACTAACCATAAACCCTAAACTTACAACTCTAAACCCTAAACCCTAAAACCCTAAACACCAAACCCTAAATCATAAACCCTAAACCCTAAACCCTAAACCCTAAAATTGAATAATGAACTAATAAAACACTAAAATAAACTAACTAAAAATAAAACTAATAAATAATAAACTAAAACTAATAAATTAATAATAAAAACTAATAATAAATAAAAACAAAACTAATAAAACTAACTAAACTAAACTAACTAAATAATAATTAAAAAACTAATAAATTAATAATAATAAAAATTAACTAAACTAATAAACAAGCTAATAAATAATTTAAACATAAAAAAAACCCCACTAACAAACTAACTAAAAATAAACTAAACTAATAAAAACTAAACTAAACTTAAACAAATAACTAAAACTAAACTAATAAACTAACTAAACTAAACCCTAATAAATAAACTAACTAAAATACTTAAACTCTAAACATAACTAACCTAATAAATAACTAACCAATAATAAAACTAAACTCAATAACTAAATTAATAATAACTAAATTAAAAAAACTAATAACTAATAACTAATAAACTAAAACTAATAAACTAAAACTAATAAACTAATTGAATAACTAATAAGTAACTTATAATAATAACTAACTAATAACTAAATTAAATTAATAAACTAATTAAACCAAATAATAAATTAATTAAATAATAATAACTAAAACTAATAATAAAACTAAAAAAATTAATAAACTAAAACTAAATAGTTAATAACAACCAACACTAAACTAATAAACTAGTAATAAAATAAATTAAATAAATCTAATAACTAAACTAATAATAATAATAATAATAATAACTTAAAATAATAATAAACTAAATAATAAATAAAACATAAATAAATAAACTAAACCAAATAATAATAAACAAACCTAATAAATTAACTAATAATAAGAAACAAATAAAACTAACTAAACTAATAAACAAATAACCAATAATACTAAAAAACAAACTAAACTAAAACTAAAAAATAACTAAAAAAACACTAAATAATAAAAAAACCTTATAACATAAAAATAAACTAAACTAAAGTAATAATAATAATAAACTAAATAATAAATAACTAAAACTAAACTAAACTAAAAACTAAACTAATAAAACTAATAAATAATAATAAACTAAATAAAAAACTAACTAATAAAACTAATAATAACTAAACTAACTAAATAAATAACTAATAACCAAAACTAACTAAAATTAATAAACCAATAATAATAACTAAAACTCATAATAATTATAATATAATAATAATAATAATAATAAATAATAATAAACTAAATAATAAAATAATAAACCCAAACCTAAAAATAATAATAAAACTAATAATAACAAACTAAACTAAACTAATAATAATAATCTAAACAATAACCAAAAAAAACTAAAATAATAATAAAAAATAAGCTAAAACTAACTAATAACTAACTAATAAAACATAATAAACTAATAAAACTAATAACTAAAAACCTAATAATAACTAATAAAAGCTAAAACTAATAATAAACTAAATAAAACTAATAAAATAAAAGTAATCATAAATAAATAATAACCTAAAACTAATAACTGATAAATTAATAAACTAATAAATAAACTAACTTGAAAAACTAAATAATAAAACAAAACTAACTAATAAATAAACCTAAACCCTAATAAATAAGAAACACTAAGACTAAACTAATAAACTAATAATAATAACTAATAATAAATAACTAATTAACTAATAAACCTAGTTAACTAACTTATAATAAATTAAAAATAAACCCTAAACATAAACTAATAAACCATAAAAGCTAACTAATAAATAAACATAATAATAACTAAGCCTAATAAACTAACTAATAACTAATAATAAACAATAAAACACCTAACTAAAAAAAATTAAGAATAACTAACTAATAATAAACTAATAAACTGATACCTAAATAAAATAAAACTATCTCAATAACTAAACTAAATAACTAAATTAACAAACCTAATAAATAAACTAAAAATAATAATAATAAAACTAAATCACAATAACTAAACCAATAAAAACTAATAATAATAATAATAATAAATTAAAAACTAACTAAACTAATAAATTAATAATAATAAAACTAATAATAAATTAACTAATAAATAACTAAATAACTAAACCATAAACACTAACTAAATAAATAAATAATAAAAAACATAATAATAATAAAAAATAATAAACTAAATTAATAATAAACTAAACTAATAAACTAATAATAAAATAAATAATAAATAACTAATAAACTAATAATAAACTAAACCATAAACTAAAAATTAATAATAAAAATTAATAAACCCAAACCCAAAAAAAAACCAATAAAACTAATAAACTAAACTAATAAAACTAAACCACTAATTAAAACTAAAGAAACCTAATTAATAATAATACCATAAACTAATAATAACTAACTAAAAAATAAATAACAAACTAACTAATAAACTTATAAACTATAAACAAACTAACTAAAAGAACAACTAATAAAATCAAACTAAATAAATAAACCTAAACACAAATAAATAATAAGCACTAAACTAAACTAATAAACTAATAATAATAATAATAAATAACTAATAAAAAAAATAAAACCTAAACTAATAAACCATAAAAATAAATAAATAAACAAATAATAAAATAATAAACTAACTAAAACTAATAATAAACTAAAATAAATCCAACTAAAAAAAATTAATAAAAACTAACTAATAATAAACTAATAAACTAATAACTAAATAAAACAAAACTAATTAAATAATTAAACTAAATAACTCATCTAATAAACCTAATAAACAAACTAATAATAATAATAATAATAAAACTAACTGACAATAACTAAACTAAAAAAACTAATAATAATAATAATAATAATAACTAAACTAAATAAAACTAATAAACTAAAAAAACTAATAATAAACTAATTAATAAATAACTAATTAACTAAACCCTAAACCCTAACTAAATAAATAAACTAAATAATAATAATAAAACTAATAATAATAAAGATAAACTAATAATAATAATAAACTAAAAAAACTAATCAAAAACAAAACTAATAATAAACCAACTAACTAAACGAATAATAATAATGAACAATAATTATCTATTAATAACTAATAAAAAACTAAAGCATAAACTAAACTAAAAAACTAATGATAATAACTAATAAACCTAAACCCATAACTAAACTAATAAAACTAATAAACTAAACTAATAAACTAATAAATAAACTAACCAAACTAAACTAATAAAACTAAACCACTAACCAAAACTAGCTAAAACCTAAATAATAATAAAACCATAAACTAATAATAATAACTAACTAAGTAATAAACTAATAAAATACAAAACTAACTAACCAAAAAAATTAACTAATAAAACTAAACAAATTATTAAATAAACCTAAACCTTAATAAATAATAAACACTAAAACTAAAATAATAACTAATAATAATAAATAATAACTAAAAAAACTAAACCTTAAACTAAACTAAGAAACTAATAATAATAAACTAATAAACCTGAACCCATAACCAAACTAATAAAACTAATAAACTGAAAAATAAACTAACAAAACTAAACTAATAAAACTAAACCACTAACTAAAACTAACTAAAATAAAAATAATAATAAAATCATAAACTAATAATAATAACTAATTAAATTAAATAAATAAATAACTAACTAATAAACTAAAAAACCAACTAACTAAAAAGAGTGACTAATAAAATTAAACTAACTAATAAATAAATCTAAACCCTAATAAGTAATAAATGCTAAAACTAAGTTAATAAATTAATTATAATAACTAATAATTAAAAAATAAATAACTAACGAAAACTAAACCCTAAACCAAAAACTAATAAACCATAAAAACTAACTAATAAATAAACATAATAATAACTAAACCTAATAAACTAACTAATAATAAACTAATAAACTAACAACTAAATAAAATAATACTAACTAAATAACTAAACTAAATAACTAATCTAATAAAACTAATAAATAAACTAATAATAATAATAGTAAAACTAACTAACAACAGCTAAACTAATAAAAACTAATAATAATAATAATAATAATAATAATAATAATAATAACTACTAACTAAAGTAATAAACCTATAATAATAAAACTAATAATAAACTAACAAATAAATAACCAAATAACTAAACCTTAAACCTAACTAAATAAATAAACTAAATAATAATAATAAAACTAATAATGAACATAAAATAATAATAATAATAAACTAAAAAAACTAATCTAAAACAAAACTAATAATAAACCACCTAACTAAACTAATAAAACTAATAAACTAAAATAATAAACTAATAAATAAACTAACAAAACTAAACTAATAAAATTAAACCACTAACTAAAACATACTAAAACCTAAATAATAATAAAACCATAAACTAATAAAAATAACTAACTAAACTAAATAAATAACTAACTAACTAATAAACTAATAAACTAATAATCTAATAAACAAACTAACTAAAAAAACTAACTAATAAAACTAAACTAATTAATAAATAAACCTAAACCATAATAAATAATAAACACTAAAACTAAACTAATAAACTGATAATAATAATGAATAATAAATAGCTAAAGAACAAACTAAAACTAAACCCTAAACCTAAACTACTAAACCATGAAAACTAACTAATAAATAAACATAATAATAACTAAACCTAATAAACTATCTAATAACTAATAATAAACTAATAATAAAACATTTAACTGCAAAAATTAATAATAACTAACTAATAATAAACTAATAAACTAATAATAAAACAAAATAAAACTTACTAAATAACTAAACTAAAAAACTAAACTAATAAACCTAATAAATAATCTAATAAGAATAATAATAAAACTAACTAACAATAACTAAATTAATAAAAGCTAATAATAATAATAATAATAATAATAATAATAATTAATAACTAACTAACTAAACTAATAAACTAATAATAAACTAATAATAACTATACCCTGAACCCTAACTAAATAAATAAACTAACTAATAATAATAATAAACTAAAAAAACTAATCTAAAAAAACTAATAATAAACCATCTAACTAAACTAATAATAATAATAAAGAATAAATAACTAATAATAACTAAGAAAAAACTAAACCATAAACCAAACTAGAAAATTAATAATAAAAACTAATAAACCTAAACCCATAACTAAACTAATAAAACAAATAAAATAAATTAATAAACTAATAAATAAAATAACAAAACTAAACTAATAAAACTAAACCACTAACTAAAACTAATTAAAGCCGCAATAATAATAAAACCATAAACTAATAATAATAATTAACTAAACTAAATAAATAATTAATTAATTAATAATAACTAACCTAACTTCCAATAACTAATAAATTAATTGATAAACTAAACCAAACTTCACCCCTACCCCCCTAAACTAACCTAAAATAATAATAACTAAAACTAAAACTAATAAAACTAAACTAATAACCTAACTAAAACTAAACTAACTAAACAAAACATAAAACTAATAATAAACTAATAATAACCTAAAACTAATAAAACCTAATAATAACTAATAAACACTAAACCTAAAACATAAACCCTAAAACTAAACTAAACCCTCTTATTAAGAGATTTTGGGATCCCTCTTATTCTTGGTGAGTTTTCGATCGCTTTCTCTCTTGGATTCCCTATAGATTGTCGTCCTTCTCGACTTGTCTTATCACAAGCTTCAAATCCATGGTGTAAATCCCATGTTCGATGGACCTCGCTAAGGCATCAAATTTTTGGGTAATCCTACCTAAATTACTGTTATCGAATCTTTCTAAGAGGCTTTAGCTAGTAAAAATTCCTCCACCGAGCCTCCTTTGAATTTGCTTCATAGGACTTTTAAAGGTTCTCTGACAATTATGATTTCAGATTAGGATATTGAAAGATTAGCTGAGCCTTTTGCTTTTTCTTTGATTAGAAAATTTTTATTTAAATGGCCAAAGATGGAAGATATTCATTCTTTTTTTCGTATCTTAAATTTATCTAGTTCTTTTTTAATTAGGCTGATTAATGCGAGGCATGTTCTGATTAAACTTTATAATGACCTTGATTACATAAGACTTTTTTCTAGGAATTATTACAATGTTTTTAATTTTCAAAGGTGTATTCTGAAGTGGACGCCTATGTTTGATGTTAATGAAGAGTGTCCTATTGTTCCCATTTTGATTTCTTTACTTAACTTGCAGGTTCATCTATTTTATCATCATATTCTTTATGCTATTGTTCAATTTTTGGTTAGCCTTTGCAAGTTGATCAAGCAACAACTGCTTCTTCTAGACCGTCTATTGCTAGAAATCTTGTAGAGATTGATATTACTAAAAAAATATCTAAAAGAAATTTGGTTGGGTTAAAAAAATGCAGTTATTTTCATAAAGTTGTTTTTGAGAACTTTCCCATTTTTTTGTAATCATTGTAAGATTCATGAGCATTAAATTTCTAAATGCTTTATTGCTCATCTCTCTTAGAAAAAACACCAGTAAGAATTCAATTGTTGGAAAAACTGATGATTCTCTCAAGTTGGATAAATGAAAGTCTACTTCTCAAAATTCTAATGTTTTTCAAAACCAAATTTTTGAATCTTCTAAAATGTTTTACATATTAATGATTTGTTTTATGCGGAAGGTAATTTTGATAATTTTGAAAATGTTTTAACTAATAATCATGCTCTAAATGTTTCTTTTGATGATTCTATTAAAGGGAAGACTTTAGAGGTTGTGGTTAATGATTCTAATGGTTGGGATGTTGTGCATAAGTCCTTTCATGATGATGGTTCGAATATTGTTGATGGTAACATCATTTATTCCAATCAGTTGGATGTTGGTTCTTTATCTCCTATGTCTGCTTTAGATCATGGGAAAGAGACTATTTCATTGCCTTCTTTGATTGATAATGGTGGTGAAAAGAATGTTCTTATTTATGATATTTTAACTTCTTGTCCTAACAATCTTGTTAATATTGGTGATCCTTCTTTAAAAAAAAAGATTTAGATACCTGTGATAATTCTCTCATTGCAAATAGTTCTATTACAGTTCAAAATGATGGTTTTTCTATGGCTAGTAATTTTATTCAAAATTTTGGTAATATGCTATGTGTTTCTAAGGGATTTGAATCTTATTTTAATCCCTTACATGAAGATTGTACTAAAAATCTGGATTATGCTTCTCTTACTTCTTTTATGAATGAAGATAGGGAGGATACTTTTCAGATTTTGTTGGAAGGTAAAAATATTGATAAATGTCTTCTTAATAAAGCTATTTCTACTCCTTTCACTTATGATTCTGAAATGCATACTATTTTTAATTTTTCTTTGTCTAATGTTGTGGATGATTCTGAATGGTCTTCTTTGAAATTGATAGCTTCTACTGATCCCCATGCCATTTATAACAATACTGATTCATTTTTGGATGGAGATTTTTTTGGAGAAAGGTCATGGTTTTAAAATTGTTTACAAAAAGATAAAAGAAAAAAAGTGTTCAGATTTAAGCCCCTCCTCACTTGCCAAGGGTTACTTGTTCCAAAGCTTCTTGGATATAATCTCTCCTGTCCTTGAGAGCTTTTCTCTTTAGCTAGTTTTTTCTATTATTGAGTCGTGTGTTTTCTTATTAGCTAGAGTATTGGCTTCTTGGCTAATTTTTCTCCTTCTGGCTTAGTGTTTATGGCTTTTTGTTTACTAGGTTTTTTTTTTGGTTCCCTTTGGCTGGCTGGTTTTGTGCTAGTGGCTTTGTTCCTGTTGGCTTGCCTTTCTTTGGTTGGTGCTTTTGCTCTCTTTATTGGTGGTAGGTTGGGCTTTTTGTCCTTGGAGTGTAGTTTGTCCATTGGTTGGCTGTTTCTCTAGCTATTTATTTTAGCTTTTGCTGGCCTTCTTCTTTTTTGTGTTGGTTGTTTTGGTTCTCTTGCTCCTTCCTGGGCTATTTTTCTTTGGTGCTCTATTGTGTAGCTACTTTGTTGTATGTTTCCTTTTCTTTGGTTTTTTCCTTGGTGGCTTTGGATTGGTGTTGTTGTGGGCTCTGTTGGCTTGGTGCCTTAGTGTCTTTGGACTAGTGTTGTTGTGGGCTCTGTTGGCTTTATCTTTGGGGGTTCCTTTCTTTTTTTGGGTTGTAAGCTTCTTTTCTCCATTCTTTTTAAGAGGTGTTCATATTTGGTTTGGCTGGGATTACCTTATTTTAATTTTATCTATTGGTCTCCTCTCTCTTTCTATTTTCTTAGCTTCACTTTTTCTTTGGCTGGGTGGCTATTATAATATGTTTGTATTTTTCTTTGGTTGGGATGGCTATGATGATATGATGGATTTTTCCTTCTTTTTTTGTGGCTGGTGACTTTTCCTATTTGTAACCCTTCTATGAAGATGGATACACTTAGGATCTAATGCCCCACATTATTGTGATTATCCTTCTTTCCTCATATCTGAGCCTGAGTTTTTTTCTCTTTATGTTTTTTGATCTCCTTCTAGCTAAGATTTCTTGCAGGTTGTAGGTTCTCTTTTTCAGTTGGTCTCTTCTTCTTCTTGTAGGGAGCATGAGTCTAACTGGTGGTCTCTTTTTTCTTTGGAGGTTCTTTTGGAGCTCCGTGGATTCTACCACTTTGCTGTCTTTTGCTTGGCTTTTTTAGTTGTCTTTGTTTTTTTCTTTATTGCTCTTTGATGTATTAGTTTAGGGACTAAACTCTTTAGAGTTCTCCTATAACTCATTTGAGCAATAGTTTTTTTTTCTTTTTAAGTTTAATCTCTAATATGATCTTCTTGTACCTATTTTTCTGAGCAATAAATTCCTTTTAGTTAAAAAATCTTAAACCCTAAACCTTAAAAACCCTAAATACTAAAGCCTAAACACTAAACCCTAAACCCTAAACCCTAAACCTAAACCCTAAACCCTAAAACCCTAAACCCTAAAACACTAAATCCTAAACCCTAAACCATAAACCCTAAACCCTAAGAACCTAAAAAAATAAAACCTAAACTAAATAAAACTTAAAAATAAAATAAATAAATAAAACCTAAACCTAAATAAAATAAAAATTAAAATAAAATAAAAACTTAAACCAAAACCTAATAATAAAATAAAAATATAAAAATAAACGAAATAAAATAAATAAAAGCCTAAACTAAACTGAAAAGTAAAATAAACATAAGAATAGAAAACCTAAATAAAATAAAAACTAAACATAAAATAAAAATAAAATAAACCTAAAATAAAATAAAATAAAACTAAATAAAAATCTAGACCTAAAAAAATAATCTTAGAAATAAATAAAAAATAAAACCTAAACCCTAAACTAAAAAAAAAAACTAAACTAAACTAAAAATGAAATTAACAAAATAAAATAAGCATAAACCTAATTGCCCATCTGGGATCACTTTTGTTTATTGTTTTTTATTTTGTAATTTTGTTTTGTTTTGTTTATAGTTTGCTTAAAGTAAATTTGTTTCATTGTACATGTTTTTTTAAAAACACTTAAAACATCTTTTAGATATTTAAAATATTTTTAGAAATAATAATTTTTGTTTTCAAAAACAAAAAATAAAACCACATAAAAAACACTCTAAATAAACATGTTTTCAAAAAACAACATAAAAATAAAAACAAAAAAACATAAAACAAAAGTGATCCCAAACGACCCCTAAACTAAAATAAACTAAGCTAAAATAAATAAAACCAAAACCTAAACCTAAACTAAATAAAATAAAATAAAAATAAACATAAACCTAAACTAAAAAATAAAACTTAAAAATAAACCTAAAATAAAAATCTAAAACCTAAACCTACAAAAAAAATACAAACCTAAACCTAAAAAATAAAATAAAAATAAAACTCAATTAAAAATACCTAAACCTAAAAAAATAAACTAAAATAAAAAACCTAAAATAAAATAAATAAACCTAAAATAAAAAAACTAAACTAAATAAAAATAAAAAATAAACCTAAATAAAAATAAAAAATAAAATAAACTAAAATAATTAAATAAATAACTAAATGAACTTAATAAACCTAAACCTACTGGTCTACTTAATTTTAAAAGAAACCTTAAACCCTAAACCCTAAACCCTAAAACTAACCCTAAACTCTAAACCTACAACCCTAAACCTTAAAGCCTAAAAAACCTAAACTGTAAACCTTAAAAACTAAACCCTAAAGCCCAAAATCCTAAACCCTAAACTCTAAGCTCTAACCCTAAATCATAAACACCCTAAACCCTAAACCCCCTAAACCCCATTGAGCTGATTTTTATAAAGGTGATCTTAAAGAAGTCAAGAGGTCATACAAAGTTGTGCTCATGTTGCTTTTATCCCACCCTTGATGCACCCAACTTGTTCATCAACACTTACAAGAATTCCCTCGCCATCATGATTGCCACTGATTACACATACCAGCAGGCCGATAAGGTTAAGGAGTATTTGAAGGTTCCTAGTAAATTTGATGTGGCTGATGCACCTGATGCTTCTACTCCTACTCTGCTATTGTAGCTACTCCGGCTACTATAGTGGAATAGAAGAAGGAAGAGCCTACTGAGGAATCTGATGATGGTATGGGTTTTTCACTAAGCTTTCGCCTTCTACAAAATCAAATCTTATTATCTTTAGAAGTTAAATCATTTTATGAAATACTATTTTTGTGAATTTTTGAATTGCATTTTTTTATCTTATTTTATTAGTTGTTAGAGGATAATGTCTTATTTGATTCGGTAATTTCTTATTTGTTATAAAATCATTCGAGTTTTTTTTTAAAAAAGAAACCCTAAACCCTAAACCTTAAACCCTAACCCTAAATCCTAAACCTTAAACCCTAAACCTAAACCTAAAGTAACTAAATAAATTAAAGAATAAACCTAAACCCTAAAACTTAAACCTCAACCCTAAGAATGAACAGAACCTAGACAGCAAAAACATCACCGTCAACCAGGCTCAGTCTAGATCTGGCGGTGGAGGCGAAGGTGGAGATGGTGGTTAGCATAGTGGTGGTGGGGGATCTAGAGGTGTTAGTGGATATGGAGGTGGTGGTCAGAGCAGTGGTGGTTATTGAGGAAGGAGGAGCGACGGAGGTTACAACCATCATGGTGGTGGAGGGAGAGATCGGGGATATGATGGTGGATCCTGCTACTCGAGAGGCCGGGGTTGTTCTGATGGGAAATATAGAAATTGAAGAGTGACCAATCCGATCTGCTACTTATGGAACTGTCTTTACAGTAGAGACGATTCTAGTTATTTAAGGTTTTTGATTTGCTCTATGCATGCTCATTTTTTATCTATATCATCTCTTGTGTCTTAGAGAACCTGTGCTACTTGCTTGATAAAATCAAAAGAAGAAATTGAATCAATTTGTTCTATTAGAAAACCAAAAACCCTAAACACTAAACTAAAACATGAACCCTAAACCTAAAACCTAAACCCTAAACCCTGAAAATAAAATAAATAAACCCTAACCCTAAACCTTAAACCTTAAAACTACCCTAAATCCTAAACCCTAAACCTACATCCCTAAACCTAAACCCTAAACCCTAAAACCCTAAACCCTAAACCCTAAACCTTAAACCCTAAATCATAAACTTTAAACCCTAAACCCTAACCCCTAACTCTAAAC
Source organism: Cymbidium sinense (assembly GCA_021442155.1). NCBI lineage: Eukaryota > Viridiplantae > Streptophyta > Magnoliopsida > Asparagales > Orchidaceae > Cymbidium > Cymbidium sinense. The sequence goes on along the minus strand of CM038214.1, from coordinate 276,276,543 downwards.
CCTAAAAACCTTAAACCCTAAAGCCTGAACACTAAACCCTAAACCCTAAACCCTAAACCCTAAAACCTAAAACCCTAAACCCTAAACCCTAAACCCTAAACCCTAAATGCTAAAAACATTAAAACCTAAACCTAAACTAAATAAAACCTAAAAATAAAATAAGTAAAACTTAAACCTAAATAAAATAATTAAAATAAAATAAAGTAAAAAACCTAAACTAAAACCTAAACCTAAACATGAAATAAAATAAAATAAAAAATAAAAATAAACTGAAATAAAATAAATAAAAACTTAAACTAAGCTAAAAATAAATAAACCTAAGAATAAAAAACTAATTAAAATAAAAACAAGCATAAAATAAAAATAAAATAAACCTAAAATAAAATAAAATAAAAACTAAATAATAACATAAACCTAAAAAATAAACATAAAAATAAAACATAGCAATAAATAAAGAATAAAACATAAACCCTAAACTAAAAAAAACTAAAGCTAAAATATAAATAAAATAAACAAAATAAAATAAACCTAAACCTAAACTAAAATGAAATAAACTTAAATAAATAAAACCTTAAAATAAACTTAAAATAAATTAAACCTAAAACTAAGCCTAAACTAAATAAAATAAAATAAACTAAAAATAATCCTAAACCTAAACTAAAAAAAATAAAACCTAAAAATAAACATAAAATAAAAAACCTAAAACCTAAACCTATAAAAATGAAATAAAAACCTAAACCTAAACCTAAAAATAAAAAATAAAACCTAAACCTAAAAATAAAATGAAAATAAAACTCAACTAAAACATAAACCTAATCCTATACTTAAACCTAAAAAAATAAACTAAAATAAAAACCTAAACTAAAAAAAAATAAACCTAAATTAAATAAACTAAACTAAATAAAAATAAAAAATAAACTAATTAAAAATAGAAAATAATATAAGTTAAAATAAATATAAAATAAACTAAATAAACTTAAACCTACCAATTTACTTAATTTAAAAAAAACCCTAAACCTTAAACCCTAAATGCTAAACAATAAAACTAACCCTAAACCCTAAACCTAAACCCTAAACCCTAAACCCTAAACCTTAAACCATAAACCCTAAACCATAAACCCTAAAAGCATAAACTCTAAAACCCTAAACCCTTAACCCTAAACTTCGATTGAACTGATTTTTATGAAAGGTGATCTTAAAGAAGTCAACGAAGGCGTTGTGAAATACAAAGTTGGTGCTCCTATCAATGTTGGTCTTGTTGCATCTATTAATGTTGTGTTTCCTCCACGCAACACTTGTTTGGATCTTTCACAAAATTTTTTCTTCCAAGTTCTCAACATCCCAACTAAAATCAATAAGGGTACTATTGAAATTATCACCCCGGTTGAGCTGATTAAGAAAGGCGATAAGGTGGGATCCTCAAAGGATGCTCTCCTCACTAAGCTAGGGAATAAACCATTCTCTTATGGCCATCGTCTAGTCTATGTATGATGATGGTTCGATGTTCAGTCCTGAGGTGCTTGACATCACTAAAGATGATCTCATCGAGAAGTTTTCGTAGACTTTTCAATGATCACTTCTCTCTCACTGGCCCTCTCTTATCCCACCCCTATTGCAGAGCCCCACATGTTCATCAATGCTTACAAGAATGTCCTCGCCATCATGATTGCCACTGATTACACATACCCATATGTCAAGAAGGTTAAGGAGTATTTGAAGGATCCTCATAAATTTGATGTGCTGAACGATGCTTCGCTATTCTCCACTGCCGCTTCTAGTACAATAGTGGAAGAGAAGAAGGAAGAGCTTGCTAAGAAATCAGATGATGATATGGGTTTTAGTTTATTTGACTAAGTTTGTTAGCCTTCTATAAAATCAAATTTTATTGTCTCTAAGCGTTAAAATATTTTGTGAAATACTACTTTTGTGAATTTTTGAATTGCATTTTATTTTATCCTATTTTATTAGTTGTTAGATATAATGTCTTATTTGATTTGATAATTTTTTATTTGTTATAAAACCATTTGAGTTTTAGGAAAAAAACCCTAAACCATAAACCCTAAACTATAAACCCTAACCCTAAACCCTAAACCTTAAACCCTAAACCTAAACTTAAAGTAATTAAATAAATAAAAAAATAAACCTAAACGCTAAAACTTAATAAACCTAAACCCTAAGAATGGGAAAGACCTTGATGGTGGAACGCCATCCAACCAAGCTCCCTAGATCTGAGGTGGAGGCGTGGAGGCATTATCATAGTGGTGGGGATCTGGAGGTGCTGGTGGATATGGAGGTGGTGATTGGAGCAATGGTGGTTATGGAGGTGGGAGGAGTGATAGAGGATATAGCTATCATGGTGGATGACGGAGAGATCGGGGATATGATGGTGGATTCTGCTACTCGAGAGGCCAGGGTGGTTCTGATGGGAACTAGAGAGACTAAAGAACGGTCGATCCTATCTGCTGCTTATGGAACTATGTATTTACAGTAGAGATGGTTCTAATTATCTAGGGTTTGTTATTTTCTCTATGCGTGCTCATTTTTGATCTATGTCATTGCTTGTGTCTTAGAGAACTTGGTGTGCTACTTAGTTGATGAAATTTAAAAGAAGAAATATTGAATATGAATTTGTTCTCTATTAAAAAAAATCTTAAACCCTAAACCCTAAATGCTAAACTAAAACTTATACCCTAAACCTAAAACCTAAACCCTAAACACTAAACACCCTAAACCCTAAACACTAAACCCTAAACCTTAAACCTAAAACCCTAAACCCTAAACCCTAAACCCTAAATCCTAAACCCTAAACGTTAAAACCATAAACCCTAAACTCTAAAACCTATAACCCTAAACACTAAACCTTAAACCCCAAACTCTAAACCCTAAACTCTAAACCCTAAACTAATCCTAAACCCTAAACCCTAAACTAACCCTAAACCCTAAACCCTAAACATTGAGTAAAGATGTCATTAGGAGTAGATCTAAAGAATGACCTAGTCCAAACATAGTTATGGTAGCTTAAGAAAATGTCATCAAGAGGCTTTCCCTTGACTATTAGAGATTTGAATACCCTAACCCTAAATCATATTATAATACCATATATTATAATATAATGTAGCATCATATATTTGAGCATGTAATGACCTATTTTTAGATATTTTAAGATATTTTGAAATGTTTTAGTATATTATAGTATTGTGTCGTATAGTTTATATTAAGATAAATCATAAAACTATTGATTTAATAAATTAGATGATGAAATTTGATAAATTTGAAGTGGGAATTAGGTTGTAGTACCAAGGTGTGATACACCACTGTAGTCTAAAAAAGTAAGATTTTATGTTCAAAATAAATATTATATGTTGTAGGATAGCATAGCATCATATATCATAATATATTGTTCTATGTATTTTGAATTCATTTAGTATTTTACAATCATGCAGTCAATCCTACGCTAGCATTATTTATAAAAATGTTGATTTAGACTTTAAAATGGTGGAATTTGGCCAAAATCAAATTGGTAGAGAATGGCAACATAATATATTGCTTCAATATAAAATATGTAAGTAATATGACAAAAAAAAAGTTTTTTATTGTTTAGACTAATTTTATGATTTTTTATCTTAAGCAATCCCTATGATATGATATGCATTATAATATAATATAATATGTTATAGTGTATTATAATATAGGATGCCAAAACATAGTGTAGCATCATGCATTATAACATACTATTGTGTATTACTACTTGTTGTTTAGCATATTTTAGTTTGTTATAGTATGATGTAGTAGAGTTTCTGCTAGTATAATTCATAAAAATATTGATTTATAGGCTGGGATGATGGGATTTGGACAAATTTAAGGTAAGCTTTAGGGAACATTATTGGGGGTGTGCTATGGTGTGTCATTTAATCAAAAGAATGGAATTTTGCATCCAAAATAAAGGTTCATTTTTCAACCAAATTTTATACATTTTTTGCTTAAAGTGATTCATTTTAAGGTGTAATGTATGATAATATATTATATGAAAGCATATTAAAATATAATGTACATAAGAATATAACTTCACATATATATGAATGTGGTGGTGTGTTACTAAATATTATTGTACATTTTAGTATATTTTACTTTTGTTATAATACATTGGGTCAAAACTCACTAAAATGTTAATTTGAAGGTTGAGATGGAAGAATTTGGCCAAATTCATGGCACACACCAAGAAGCAACACCAAAATTATGCTATTTTGTACCATTTCTAATAGAAAAATAACAATTTTAGATCCACAATGAACATTATTCATATTTTGAAAATTTTTTGTTATTTGTTCTTTTTAAGTTACTTTAATGAAGTGTAATGTTGGACAATATATTATATTATAGCAAATTATAATATAACAACATATATTATAATATAATATTGTGTGTTAATTCACACAATAATATGGTTAGCATGATATTGTGTAGTTAGTTTGAGCTTGCACCATCAAAAAATCATAAAATGTTGATTACAATGTTAAGATGATGTAATTTGAACGAATACATTGTTGGGATTTTTTTTGAAGTATTAAAGGTGTAAGAAAATAAGATTTGATGAGAATTCCATGTCAAGGACATGGAGGGAGATCTGGTAGGGGATCACACATGCATTGGACATGACATGTGAGGGGTTTATATCGAGGGCATAGAAGAAGAAAATCTGTTGGTATAAGGTTTGAATTTGATTTGATTATATGATTTATGGAAAGAAGATCTGCTGAGGATAAGAATCTATAATCCACTAGGGATTAAGATTGAATCGACCTTAATTTGTTTTGTTTTAATTGATGTGGAGGCATATATGGTAGAGATATGGGCTCAACTTATCTCAGATTTACTGAACCAAGGGAGAATCTACATGTCTATAGGACAAATTCTCCAACCATAGGGGTGATTACTAGGAAAGGGGAACTATCCAATCTGATAGTAACCCGGGTAGTGTCTAAATGGGGTTGCAAAGGATGTGATCCAAATATAGTACCCATAGAGGAGGTGTTGCTAGGGGCGTTATCCTGAGCCTTAGAAAAAAAAGCTTATAGGTGTACGGTAGCCAACTCAAGGAGAAAGTGTAGCAGACTTACATCTACCATGAGTGGTGTATCCTAAGGTGTGAGAACCAACCAACCTAAGGTCTATCCGTCAGCATGAGTGGTGTATCCGTTAGCATAGTGAGAGCCACTAACCTAAAGTGCCCGTTGGTGTCCAACGATCAATTTGGTAAGAAAGCATGTAGGCTTTCAACTGTCCAAGCGAGGCTGACCATCGTGATAGTCTATCATTGGTAGGATAGATGTTATCTAACCTAAAGTGACTACTAAGCGGGGAGCCCCGAGGAAGGACTAGACCTAGACTTGAAGTAGTCAAGAGGGAAGGAGCTACCAAGGGACTTATCCTAAACCTTAAATATACTTGACCCAGTAAATGCATGAAGGCTAATCTAAAAAGAAAGTATAGCAGACTCACATCATCTTAAACAAAGCCAACATATGGTAGCTTTCTGGCCACGTAGTAAGGCCTACCAAACTAATAATGGGCTCATCGGTGTGCAGTGGCCATGTAAGGAAGGAAAGCAAAGGAAACTTACATCCTCCAAAGCAAGAAGACCAATAGGGTGACACACTAGCAGGGTAGCATGTCAGCTCGACCTAGAGCAGCTACTGAATAAGGGTTGCTAGGGGAGTTATCTCAACTCTTAGTAGCCCGAGATAAAAGATATGTGTTTATTTTATATGTTTGTGTGTATTTTGTGTTTGTGTTGTGTCGATGAAGGATATGACATCCTTACACCTACCCTAAACACATCATGGCGGATTCGCAAACAAGAATACTTTCAACATGGAAGAGATTGAATTCGAAATGGAATTTTCATTGATGATAATTTTTTTTAAACATGATTTATAAAATTTCTTTAAGTAGAGCCCATTGATTGGAAGCATTGGGTGCTCTCCCTTATGATTAATAAGCTGAAAATATCCTCTTTGGTAGGCCTTTTCTATGGCAAAAGGGCTTTCCCAAGTGGGTTCAAACTTGCCTCCCATCTTATGATGGGCAAAATCAATCTCCTTAGAATGAAAATTAGCTCTCCTACTTGAAAAGCTCTAGGACGGGCCAACTTGTTGTTAGCTTAAATCATTTTAGCTTTGTATAACTCGAGGTTTTGGCATGCTCGCATGTGTCTATCCTCTAGACCTTCGAGCTCTTCTAACTGCAACTTGGCATTCTACTTTGTTGTGATCTTGCATCCCACAGCTATCCTTAGTGATGGGAGTTGGACTTCTAATGGTAGAATGGCTTCAGACCCATACACTAATGAGAAAGGAGTAGACTGAGTTGGAGCTCTATATGTGGTGTGGTAGGCCCACAAGGCTTTAACTAACTGCTCGTGCCACTATCGCTTATTATTCTCGAGTGTCTTCTTTAGTATTTGGATGAGAGTTTTGTTGAAAGCTATAAGCTATTTGCCCTTGGGTAGTTGATGGTAGAATATCTCCAATCTATGCTATGTCTCAGGGAAAAATTATTGATCTTGGTGCTCTTGAATGTAGTACCATTATCATATATAATTTGTCGAGCCACTCAGAACCTATATATGATATGGTTCCTAAAAAATTGGAGCACATGCTAAGCTGCGACCTCTCTGAGCAGGAGTCACCTTCACACATTTGGAAAAGTAACAAGTAGTAATTAAGATGAACTGATGACCCTTAGAAGAAGGAGGATCAATTGGACCCACTATGTCAGTACCCTAACACTCGAATGGGCATGAGGCTAATCTAGGATGTAGAACATTGACTGGTTGGTGTAGTAAAACACCGTGTATTTGATGATGACGGGAGGTAGTGCGCATTTTCCTTCCCTTCATTATTGGCTTTGGGCCAACAAAGCACCAAGTGGAGTCATGCAAAGTGTAAAGTATGAGCTTGCACGGGATAGAGTACTAGAAATGACAACGTCAACAGGTAATGCTTGATATCTTTGAACCCATGCTCACACTTGTCATCCCACTTGAACTTGGCATCCTTTTTGACAAGTGTTGAGAATGGCTGACATCTTCCCAATAGGTTGGATATAAAGTGTCTAGGATAGTCAAATCACCCTTAGAATGATCTGAGTTGAGTTAAACTTTTAGGGGGTGACAATTCTAATATTAGCTTGATCTTGTTCAGATCAATTTCAAATCCTTGGTGTCTGACAACAAACCTAAGGAATTTCCCTGAAGCTACTCTGAATGCACACTTCAAGGGGTTCATTTTGAGGTTTAATTGTCTTAACTATTTGAAAACTACTCTCAAGTCAAAGAGATGGTCTTCCTTTTCTTTGCTTTTGACCATTAGATCATCGACATAGCACTCAACGATGAAGAATGAGTTATGAACATTGAGTCATAGTATGTAATGACATTTTAAGGCTACAAGGCATGACCTTATAGCAATAGATTCCAATCAGGGGTTCTAAAAATATTATTTCTTTCATCTTCAGGGGCCATCTTTATTTGATTATATCCAGATGAGCTATCCATGAAAGATAAGACTGCATGAGATGAGGCAATGCCCACCATCAATTCTGGGATTGGTAATGGAAATTCTTCTTTTGGACATGCCTTATTTAAATCCCTAAAATGGAAGCATATGTGAATTTGGCCATTCTTTTTCTTAATTGGGATGATGCTGGCTAACCATGTAGTGGTTTTTTCTTCTTGGTTAAAGCCTGCATCGATTAATTTTTTGACTTCATAATTCACTTATCTTTCTATGTCTAATCGCATGCATCTAAGAGCTTGCTTGATAGGGTTAGTAGTAGGCTCTATTGCTAGTTTATGGGTTGCTACATTAGGAGTCAATCCAAGCATATGTTCATAACTCCATGCAAAGCAATCTTTAAACTTAGTCAGTGGCTTAACTAAGTCATTGGTTTTAGTTTCATTCAACAAAGAACTGATGTATATCAGGCGTGGATTTTCTTCAGTTCTTAAGTTAATTTTCTTGAGGTCATCGATGGTTGACTTGATCTTTTCTTCAAACTCTGGTGGTGCATCTTTGACATCAAAATCATCTGGATCATCTAAAATTTCTAAGCATAGCTCCTCATATGAGTTAATCGATTGAAAAGAACCTATCAGATTCCAAATGATTGCTCTTTTAAATTAGTCTAACATGTGCATTGACCAAATATATGGGATTAACCCTTTCTTTGCTAAATTATGAGCACAAGGCAAGTACTAATCAAAGGTAATTCTATTAAATCTTTATATGAATCATCCTTGAGTTCAACATCAACTTCTTAACTTGAGGATGATGCTCCTAGAAAGAACCTCTAAGTCTTCACACCTGTGGATGACTTAAGGGCTTCCTAAACTACCAAACCCTCAGCTTTTCAAGAGGAAAGTGGGGTTAGAGCTAAAGTTTCCAACTGATGCCTAACTATTTCACATATAGACTTGGATACACTTATGCTTTGCTTTGGAGCCCAGTCTTCATCACTATGTGGCTTAAGTGTCACTTACAAGGGAATCTACTGCTTGGAAGAGCTGGCTAGTGTTGGAGGTAGTAAGCTGCATCCTCATATATGCTGACCTCATGAACTGTAAATGGCTTGAGATCTCCTTTGACACATAGTAGATGATCCCACCTCTCACGAACTTCATAAACTGATATAGAGAGGATGGAATGATATTGTTCTCATGTATCCATGGTCCCAAGCAAAGTGTTGGAAGATGTATCTGAGTCTATAATGTGAAACTTGGCTTCAGTCTTCTAATTATCTATCTCTAAGGGCAACACTATGGAGCCTAAGGCCTGTTGACTTCACTTTTAGAGTGTGAATCAAATCTTTCCATTTTAGACTTAGGAGTCTTCTAGACATTAAGACTTCCTTAGCCATAAGACACTTCTATGAATTAGGTAAACACTTAACCTAAGCCTAAAGACATAGAAGGATTAACCATGGGGTTAGGTTATGCCTTAGGGATTATGATAATCCACCTACCCTACAACCCATATCCAATCCATGTTCACCTTCTCAAACCGAACCTCAAGTTCAATTCAAACATTAAATTCAAATCTAAATCCAAACCCAAATTACAAAACCAAATGATTGAAGCCCATGATCAAATCCAAACAAGAAACCCTTCCTAAGCCATATGACCTATCCCTTGGACTTCACCAAATATTAATCCAAATCAATTCAAAATCGATTGATTTTCTCATAAACAATGTATATCTTCAATCATCTTCTTAAATAAAAATCAAATATACATTCAAATGATCAAAACTAAATCAAACTAAATCAAATTAACTCAAAACCCTTCCTAAGATATATGACCTCCATGGACTTAGCCAAATCTTAATCCAATTCAAGTCAAACTCAATTGTTTTTATCAAAAATCAATCATATTTTCAATCATCTTTATAAATTTAAATGAAATATACATTTAAATCATTATAACTAAATTAAACCAAATCAAAATCCAAACTTAAACCACATGACCCAACTCCATGGACTTAGCCAAATTCCTTCATTCCAAAACCAGATTCAATTGATTTTCTCATGAATCAATCATACCTTCAATTTTATATTCACAAATATAAATGAAATCTACAATCATCAAGCCAAACCAAAATCAATCGAAGTCAAACCCAACTTAACACTTTTGACCGAAAATGTTCAAATGAACCAAAACCCATTCGAACCCAAGGCAATTGCAATTGAATTTATATATCAATTCCAAATCCATATATAAACTCAACTAAATCAAACTCAACCCTAAACCAATTGGTCCACTTGACCTAAAGTGGTGAATTTGACTATTTGAGCCAAGTTCTAATCTACCCAAATTGGGCTGAACAAAGCCCATCAAAATATCTCATCATGATTGTTGATCACCTAGGTTGATCAATTGTCAAGGTCAAACCAAGTCAACTTGGTCATTTGACCAAGTCAATTAACCCATATGAAAAACTAGCCAAATTGCAACTTAGCCAAATCCTTGAAACAATGATTCATACCAAATCAAAATCAATATTTGAATATGACTTGACCTTCAATTGAGTCAAACCAAAACCCAAATGGCTTATGACCCAAGTTGACCCAAATTGACCTAAAGACCAAATTTGGTCAAATCAAAATATAAACCAAATTGATTACAACCAATGGTTCAAGTTCATTCCAAATTGATTGTTGCCATGATTGGACAATTGAACTAATTACTTAGCCAAATTGACCTAAAGGTTCAAGTTGGCCTAAATCAAAACCAAATCCAAATTAATTGAAACTAAAGCCTACAATCATTTTCAATTGGACCAACTAAACCCAAACCAACAAGCCAATTTGGCCAATTTGGTCAATTGATCAACTTAATCCATTTGACCCAAATGAATTCAAATGAGCCAAAAAAATCAAACTAAGCCAAACTAAACAAAACCAATTGAACCAAAACATCCCAAATGATCATATAAACTTGGCAACATAACTTTGATTTAAATGAGGCAAATTGATCAAACCAAACCAAATAAACTCAATTGACTTAAAATTTGGGCTAACCACTTTTGGCTCATTTCAAATCTTCAAATCAAATCAATGCCAAATGATCATTCTACCCTTGGGTCAAGGGCATCACATGAGATAAATCTGTAAGTGGTCATTTCCATTCCTTGGACACTTGGTACTCTTCAATGGTATACACAGGAACTGGGACACTTGACCCACTTGACCCAAGGGTGGTTGGGTCACCATGACCCATGGGAGGTGAAATCACCTCACCCACCCATTAGCATTTGAACCCATAAGACACCCATGATTCCTTATTGAGCCACCTCCACACCTTCAACCAACCAAGGCAACTCACTTCCTCCACAGATGGTGGAGACCACCATTAGAAGCCAAACGATCCCACCATCAAATCAAGATGGGGGTATACACTCCTTATTTCCACTCAAACACACACAAAATCATTCCTCAAAGCCATACCCAAGATGAGCCTAGATCCATTCCTAGCTCTCAAGCTCATTTTCACATTGAAATGCCATCATCTGAAATAGAACACTCTCATTTCTAACCTAACTTCCCCATTTCTCCATCAAACTCAAATTAACTTTGCATGCACCTTCCCTAGGCCTTATCGAGCAAGAAGTAATCATCTCCTAAGTATTTCGAGCACCGGAGATGGGACTTTGATCAAAGCTGAGCTCCAAATCATTGGTTCATGGCCTTCATTGAGGAATTGAACCAATTCTTTCAACAGGCTTTATCTCCACTAGATGAAGCTTCATCGTTCAAGTTGTTGGTCTTGAGCTCAAGCGAGGTATGCTTTGAAAATCGATCCTTAGAAAAAAAAATAGGCTGGGTATTTTTGAAGAAAACTTGCATCTCGTGTGATCTTGATCTTTGGATCACCTCTGATCGATATCATGAAGGTGTGGGAATCTTTTGGAGTTGATCTGAGCTCAGGTAAGCTCAAATCAAGTGAATAATGGAGAATGGACTCCATTCTCCCTCACTCGCATGATGTTAGATCACGCCATCCATTCGCATGATTAAAATAGATTGTGGTGATTAGATCTAGATTGATCTAATTTAATCCTATTAAGCTATGGATTAATCATAATCTGATCTAGATCGGACGGCGGTCAGAAAGCATGTTCACCACGCCACATAGGAGTGATAAGTTTTAAGTAGCCAATCTGCCATGGAATGCATGTCATTGCACCATGTGGCAATAGGATTAGGCTTTAATTAGTTTAATTAATCATTTTAATGGTTGAAACTTCTAAAATCATAAAAATCATAGAGAAATAAAAAATGCAAATAAATACTCATTTTAAAGGTATTTTAGAGGAGAATTAATTAAAAATGATCTTAGCTAATTTTGAATAGTAATTAAAGTTTAATTATAAAATTAATTAGCTTAATTACTCCTTAATTATCTGAGCAATTAATCCCAAATTTTGTGGGTTAATTTAATGGGATGACCTCTGCCTCTCATGATTTTCTTGGGATTTGTTGCTCACTTAATTAGGAAAATTTACTAGTTAAACCATAACTACTCTTTTAAGTTAATTAATAATCAATTAATCCCATGAATAGTAATAAATTGGTTAATTAAGTTTATTAATCATTGTTCAACAGCAACTGAACTAAGGAATAGGGTTGGGACTCCTTTCCATAAGTTCATTTCACCCTTTTAAAATGAAATTAATTAATTAAATCACTTAATCAAATTAAAATCATAATCACATTGACCTTAATTAATTAAATCATGGGGTAGATCTTTTGGGTGTTTAATAACCTAAAGAGTTTAATGAAATTATGGTTAGTCCACATGTGTGGGAAAACCATAAGAGTAATTAATTAAGTCCTTAATCTAATTAACTATTAATCATGAGCTAATTGCATTAGGCCCCTTTTATTTCAGGATCATTGCAAGTTTATTTTCCATGCATATCATGTTGGCTCATAATATTTAGTTAATTACTTTAAGGTGACATAGGTAAGGGTAATTAATTCATCTAATTAAGGGTTCAACTTAATTAACCCATAAAATCAACTTAATTACATTTCCTTAAATTAAATCAAATCACTAATGTGGGAATGGGTTTAACAACAAGTGATGATTTCTCTTATCCTCTTTAAATCAAATCAAATCCAAAACTTAATTAATAAGAAGCTTTGGTTTGCTTTAAATAATCTTATTTGATTTGATTGTCCTTAAAACTAGTTTGGTTGAATGAATCACATGCTTATATTTGATTGTCCTATTTCCAATCATGTTAAATTTGGTATGTCATTTGAATTCATGCATCCATCTTTTCAAAATCAAGTAAAATAAAATGGATTTCCTTTATGTAAGCTTGCATGTGTTGATTTAATTTAATATATGCATTGGCTATTATCACTATTAAATCCAAATGTGATTTTCAAAAGTTATAATTGAATAATAATATGTGTTATGATGCTAGTTATAATTACATAAGAAATACATGTGCTTATAGCTTATGCGTATGAATGTTGAGTTCTCTATCCTCCATTCATGTGTTGATTTATATAAGATTGAATGGAAATGGGTATATAGTGGACATCCCAGAACACGAGGCTTTAGCTAGCCAAGGAGGTCATTTGATTACCTCACTTCCTGGTTTAACAATGGCATGCACCCATTTTATTTCATTCTTATGTATTTCAACATTAGAATTTGGATAGAGCTTTAATTCATATATATAAATGATTCAATAAAATATACAATCTTTGCATGGTTTTCTTTCCCTCATTTATGTATACATCCATGTGTGTCCAAGAAAAGCAAGTATATAGTCTGACATCCAGGAATGAGGCTTTAGTTATCCCAAGGTCATTTGATTACCTCACTTCCCTGGTTTAACAATGACACATTCTATTTGATTTCATTCTTATGTCTTTTTGTATAGAATTTGATTTAAAGTTTAAAATAATTATACAATAAAACAAAATAAATAAAATTTTTATATATTTAACTCCCAAAATATATTCTTATATAATTCAATTAAATTAATATTATTTTGAATAGAATTTAAAGTGAAAAAACTTAGGATTAATTAAAATCATTTAATATAACCATTCACTAAAGAGAACTAAATCAAATTATACTTTAAAAATGAGTTAAGGTAGGGATGAAAGAGGGCAATCTTCTTTTCCTCTGTTTTATAACACTTAGTTTAAGTGTAATCAAATGAAAAGAAAACACTAAAATTAAAATTCTAAATCAATTAAACTACTTAAGTGATCAACCTTTCATGTTAAATTGATCCTAAACTTAAAATACAACACCTATGCCTAAACAAGTGACCACACAACCCTTAATACACACATTAGAAATAAGTCATCACTTCTAGCTCTAAGTTAGGATGGTGTATGATGTAATGTATGTTTTATTTTATGATATATTATTTTGATTGGATGTTAGGGTGTATGCTTCATAGACTGGATGATAGGACAATATTAGCCTAATCATATTTTCTGCAAGAGATTATGCTTAAGGGATGCTTAAAAATAAATGTGAATGCTCTTTTTACAAGTTGCTTAAATCCTTAAGCATAATTCAAGTTAGGACAGGCAAGCTTAGTTAGCCATGTGTAGGTGCTAAGTCCAAATTATAAATACAACTGCTTGGGATTATATGTATATTTAGCTAGCCTCTATTTTGTAGGTGTAGTTAGATTTACTTTTCCACATAAATGTAATTTTTATAATAAGAATTAGGATTAGTGTTATGGGGGATTAGAATGAACAGTTGCCAGAAGGCTTTGTCCTAGGGTGCCTTATGATGAGTTTGAAGCAAGCACCATCCAAATCAAAGAAGGAACCAAATCAAAAATAAAGATATGAAGAAAGAAGAACCCCATAACATTTAATACAATTATAATTATTCTTTCATATTCGAGGTTGTATAATGGTAGAGCTCGACTACCATCTTTTCTCTCTTGGTTGTATGGTATGATTACGACCTTTTATTCTTTTACGATAGTTTATATAATTGTTTGATGTTATGTTTACATTGTGTGCATTAGGATGACATGCTTTTCATAGTTTCTTAAATGATTGATTCTTTAATGTGTGGCTTGGATACAATTAGGCTCTTAGGATAAAATAACTTTTCTACCTAATCACTCATAACTAAATTTTAAATAACTCATAACCTCATCATAAATCTTAAGACATAAATAAGATAATTAAAAAATTTATCAACCCCTTAGCTGTATGGTTGTATGTTTCATATCATGCATGAATATTCTTTCTCTCTTGAACATGAAGGTTCTCCATCCTTGCACGATAAAGGAATGCTTGACACTGAGGCATCCTTGTGGTGGAGAACACCTTCTTACGATTTGACTCATAACCTATTTCATCATGCATTTAGGCATAAGAAATCCTAAAACCTCTTAAAATGATGTCTAAAATGAAATAAAATTTGAAAAAGATTTTGCATCTATACATTAAGTCATATGCTCACTCATTCTAGTCTCTTAGAGTTTGGGACTTTAGTCTCTTTTAATTAAATAACTACCCAAACTATCTTGCAATTCATAAGGCAGACTACATGGTTTTAAAATCATGGGAGTTGGTGGCACTCAATGATTATAAGTCATAAGTTAGACAATTTATTCTCTCGTGAGTAAACCCTTATGTCCACTATCTTAGATTTAGGGTTGTGCTTTAGCTCATACTAAAATAGATTTAGGATCAGGTAGCTATTTCTTTAAGCTACATAAATCCTAACCTCTTAGGCATTCCCACAACCTTGTTGGTGGATTATAAGCCCTAGTAATCTAATTAAATTTCAACTCAAAACATATAAATCTCCTCAACTTCAAAATTATAAAACCCTAGGATAGATTGGAATGCTCACTAGGCTTCAGTATCATGAGAATTTCTACTTATTTCATTTGGATTCCAAAGATAAGTCTTCTCCTTGAACTTTCCAAATTGATTTTCCAAATACAACCAATCTTTTGATAGTTTAACCTTAAAATCTTTGGAGATGATAATTTACTTTAATCAGTAAACTAAAGAAAATAAACTAAAATAAACTAAAAAATAAAAATAAACTAAATAAACCTAAAATAAAATAAACCTAAAGAAACCTAAAATAATAAAAAAAAATAAAACTGACTAAACTAAAAAAAAAAACCAAAACTTAAATAAATGAATAAACACCTAAACTAGATTAAATTAAACTAACTAAAATAAATAAAGTAAACCTAAAATAAACTAAACCAAAAAAAAATAAAACCTAAACTAAATAAAATAAAATAAAACTAAAAATAAACCTAAATGTAAAAATAAAACCTAAAAAAATTAAACCAAATAAAAATAAAAATTAAAATAAAACCTAAACCTAAACCTAAAAATTAAAAATAAAACCTAAAACTAAAACATAAAAAAATAAACTCAACTAAATCATAAACTTAAACCTAAACCTAAACCTAAACCTAAACCTAAAAATTAAACCAAAATAAAAAACCTAAAATAAAATAAATAAACTTAAAATAAATAAACTAAACTAAAAAAACTAAAATAAAAAATAAACACTAAATCTTAAACCCTAAACCAAAATAAAATAAATTGAAATAAATAAAAAATAAACCTAAACATGGGTTACTTAATTTAAAAAGACCTAAAATAAAATAAAAATAACGATAAACCTAAACTCTAAACCCTAAAACCCAAAACCAAAAAAGCCACAAAATAAAACCAGAAAAACCCTAAAACTCTATAAACCAAAAAAAAAAACTCTAAAAAGGCTATAATAAAAAAAAATAAATAAAATTAAATCTTAATTTCTTTACTAAAAATCTAAATAAACTTAAATAAACTAAAGAAAATAAAAATAAACCGAAATCTAAACCATGAAAACTAAATAAAGAAATCTTTAACTAAACCATAAAAAGCTAAAATAAAACCAAAAATAAAAAGATACATGAAAATGAAGCCTAAGAAACCTTAAAACCCCAAAATAAACCCTAGTAACTAAAAGATAAAAATAAACTAAACCCTAAAACCTAATAAAATAAACCCTAAGAATGGGAAGAACAGGTAGAACATCATAATACCACTAGGCCTTTGGGGTGTAGCAAGGTAGAGGCAATGATTATCTAGTGGTGGTATCTAGATGTCTGGTGGATATGGAGGTGGTGGTAAGCTGGTGGTTATGAAGCTAAAACTGACCTTAATGGTGGTGGAGAATGAGAATATGATGGTAAATCTTGCTTCTCGAGAGGCCAAAGTGGTTTTAATGGGACTGGGCGAATAACCAATCATCTCTTTGCTTAAAACTATGTCTTTCTAGGAGATGGAGTTATCTAGGATTTTTGATTTGCTCCATGTGTGCTCAATCTATGTTGTAAACATGTCTTAGAACTTGTGTGTTACTTGGTTTATGAAATCAAAAAGAAGAAATATTGAATATAAAATTATTTATTAAAAAAAAAACCAAATACATAACTACTAAACTTGAATCTAGACCTAAACCTAAACCTAAACCTTGATAAATAAAAGCCCAAACTCTAAATAAAAATAAACCACAAAACCAAAACCCTAAAAAAAAGCCAAAACCCAAAACATTAAACCCAAAATGCTAAATGTTAACTAAAAATAAAATAAACCATAAAATCTTACCTAAATAAATAAATCAAAAATAAAATAAATAAATAAATAACCAAATAAAAAAATAAAATAAAATAAAAAACTAAAACAAAACTAAACTAAACTAAAAATAAAATAAACAAAATAAAACATAAAAACTTAATAAACCAAATAAAACTTAAATAAAATAAAACTAAACCTAAAATAAAAATAAAAAACTAAATAAAACCAAAACCTAAAAATAAACATAAATAAATAAAAATAAAACATAAAAACTAAAAAAAAACCTAAAATAAAATAAAAATAAAAAATAAAAATAAATTAAACTAAAATAAATAAAACCTAAACTAAGCTAATAAACTAAACTAAACTAAATAAATAAAATAAAATAAAACTTAAACTAAAAATATAAAATAAACCTAAAATAAAATAAAACCTAAACCTAAAAAAAAATAAAAAAAAACTAAACCTAAAATAATAGTCATAAACCTAATAAATTAAAAATAACAAAACTAAAAAAATTTAAACTAAATAAAAAAAAAAAATAAAAAAAAATAAATAAAGAATAAAAATAAAATATATAAAATATAAATTAAAATTAAATAAAATAAAAAATATAATTCTTGTTTGCTAATTTAAAATAATAAAAAATAAAAAATAAATAATTAAAAAACCTAAACCTATATAACCCAACCCTAAACTAACCACAAACCCAAACCTAAAATCTGTAATAAAACTCCCAAACCCACCCCAGGCCTAACCACTGACTAAAACCCTAGCCAAACAAACCCTAGCCCTACTAAACCTTAAAACCCCAAAAACTAACCACAAAAAAACCTAAAACTAAACCTAAACTAAATAAAATCTAAAAGAAATAAATAAAATCTAACTCTAAATAAATAAAATAAAAAAAATAAACTAAAAAACTTAAACCTAAACTAAACCTAAACTAAAATAATAAATTAAATAAAACTAATAAAATTAAAATAAATAAAAACTAAACTAAACTAAAATAAAATAAACCTAAAATAAAAAAAGATAAAACAAAAAACTAAATATAAATAAAAATAAAATAAATAAAAGAAAATCAAATAAAAATAAAGTAAAACCTAAACCTAAAAATAAAATTAAAAATATATAAAAAATAGAACCTAAACCCTAAACTAAAAAAAAAAGCCTAAACAAAAAAAACAAAATAAAATAAACCTAACTAAACTAAAATAAACTAAACTAAAATAAATAAAACTAAACATAAAATAAATAACATAAACCCTAAATTAAATAAAATAAACTAAATAAAAATAAACCTAAAAAAAAAAAAAACTTTAAAAAAATAAACCAAAAATAAAACCTAAACCTAAATAAAAATTAAAATAAAATCCTAAAAACCTAAAAATAAAAATAAAACCTAAACCTAAAATAAAATAAAATAAACTAAACTAAAAAAATGATGTAATCTTAACTAAACTAGAAAATAAACTAAAATAAAAACCAAATAAAATAAGTAAACTTTAAACCCAAAATTAACTCTAAACTCACTAAACCTAAATAAACCCTGATGATAAAACCTAAACCTAAACTAAATAAAACATAAAATAAATAAATAAATAAAACTAAAAAAATAATTAAAATAATAAACTAAAATAAAACTCTAAAACTAAACCTAAATAAACTTAAACTAAAAGAAAATAAAATAAAATAAAAACTAAAATAAAATAATAAAAAACCAACTAAACTAAAAAAAATAGAAAACTAAATAATATAATAAACCTAAAAATAGACCTAAAAATAAATAAAAAAATAATACTAAAACCCTAAAGAAAAAAAACCTAAAAAAATAAAAATAAATTTAACCTAAACCCTAAATTAAACTAAATTAAATAAACCTAAACCTAAACCTAAATTAAACCTAAACCTAAAAATCACAAACCTAAATAAAATTAAATAAACTAAAAGTAAAAGTAAACCTAAACTAAAAAAATATAACCTAAAAATAAACCTAAAATAAAAACCTAAAACCTAAACCTAAAAAAAGAAAATAAAACCTAAACTTAAACCTAGAAATAAAAATAAAATAAAAATAAAACTAAACAAAAAAGTAAAACCTAAAAATAATAGATGGTGGTGATGGTGGTGGCAGTGGAGGGAGAGATTAGGGATATGTGAATCGCTACTCTAGAAATGGTTCTGATGGGGAGAGATTGAAGAATGAATTTGATCCTCATGGAATTATGTCTTTAAAATAGATCTGATTTTAGTTATCTAGGGTTTTGATATGCTCTATGCTCATTTTTTATCTATTTATTAAACTGTCTTAGAAAACTTGATGTGTTACTTGGTTGATGAAATCAAAAGAAGAAATGTGTTTAAACTATTTTAAAAAAAACCAAAAATCTAAACCTACACTAAAACACAACCTACTAAACCCTCCAGTAAACCCAAAACCTTTAACCACAAACACTAAACCCTAAACCCAACCATAAAACCTAAACCCCAAAATAAACAATAAAACTAACTAAACCCTAAATAAACCTAAACCCAAAAAACCTAAATATAAACCCCAAACTAATAAACCCTAAACCATAAAAGCTAAAAACCTCACCTAAACTAAATAAAACCTAAAATAAAATTAAACAAAAAAATAAAAAAATAAAAAAAAATTTAAACTAATACTAAATAAAACTAAAGAAAGAAAATAAAATAAAGTAAAATTAAAAATAAAATAAATAAAACCTAATCTAAACTAAAAAATAAAAAACCTAAATAAAATAAAAACAAAACTTAAATAAAAATAAAATAAACCTTTAATAAAATAAAATAAAAATTAAATAAAAACCTAAACCTAAAAAATAAACCAAAAAAAAATAAAAAATAAAACCTAAACCCTAAAATAAAAGAAAAGCTAAACTTAAAATCAAAATAAAATAAACCTAAACCTAAACTAAAATAAATTAAGTTAAAATAAATAAAACCCTAACACTAATCCCAAAACACTAAAACTAAACCTAAACCCTAAACCTAAACCACGAAAAAACAAAACCATCTAAACTCTACTTAAAACTAAATAAAATATAAAAAATAAATAAACTAAAAAACAAAACCTAAAAACTAAACCTAAACCAAATAAAACTAAAAATAAAATTAAAAAAAAACTAAACCTAAATAATTATAAATAAAAAAATAAAACCTAAACTAAACTTAAAAAACTAAACCTAATTAAAAAATAAAATAAAATAAAATAAAATTAAAAAACCTAAAACCTAAAACTAAAAACCTAAATAAAATAAAAAAAACTAAAATAAAATAAAATAAACCTAAAATAAAAAAAATCAAAATCTAAACCTTAAAATAAAACCTAAAATAAAACCTAAATATATAAAAATAAAACCAAAACCCTAAACAAAAAACCTAAACCTAAGATAAACAAAAAATAAACTTAAACCTAAACTAAATAAAATACTAAAAATAAAATAAAATGTAAACCTAAACCTAAAATAAACTAAACCTAAAATACAACCTAAATAAAATAAAATAAACAAAATAAATCTAGACTAAACTAAAAAAATAAAACCTAAAATTAAACCCCAAAATAAACCTAAACTATATCTAAAATATATAATAACCTAAACTTAACAAAAAAAATAAAAATATACACCTAACAAATAAAATAAATAAAACTAAACTAAAATAAATATAAACCCAAACCAAAAAATATAAACTAAAATAAAACCTAAATATAATAAATAAACTAAAATAAATACACCAAACTAAATAAAAATAAAAAAACAAAAAAAAAATAAAATAAATAAAATAAATAAAAAATAAACTAAATAAACCTAAACCTTTTAATTTTTTTAAAAAAAAGAAACCATAAAACCTAAACCCAAATCCTAAACCATAAAAAAACTTAAATAAAAAAAATAAAATAAAATCTAAACCTAAACCTAAAATAAAATTAAAACATACACCTAAAAGATAAAATTTAAAACTAAACTAAAAAAATAAACATAAACCTAAACTTGAAAAATAAAACTAAATTAAAAAACCTAAACTAAATAAACCTAAATCGATTATTACTTAATTTTCTTTTAAAAAAAAAACCAAGCCCTAAACCCTAAATCTTAAACCTAAACCCTAAATAAACCCTAAACACTAAAACCTAAACCTCAACCCTAAACCCAAAAACCCTAAACCCTAAACTCTGAAAACCTGAACTCTAATTGAAGAATGGTCGATCCGATCTACTACTTATGGAATTGCGTCTTTAAAGTAGAGATGATTTTAGTTATCTAGGGTTTCTAATTTTGCTCATGTTATATATATATGTCATCATTGCCTTAGAAATGTGTTCATTAGTTTATGAAATCAAAGAAGAATGGTGTCTGAGATTTGTTCACTATTTAAAAAAAAAAACAAAATCTAAACCTTACTAAACCCTAAAACTACCACCTAAAGCCTAAAACCCTAAAACCTACACTAAACCCTAAACCCTAAACCCTAAACCATAAAACCTTAAACCCTAAACCCTAAACAATAAAACCTAGACCCTACACCCTAAACACTAAACCCGAAACCCTAAACCCCAAACCCTAAACTCTTAACCCTAAACCCTCAACTAACCCTAAACCCTAAAAAAAAAAAGCTAAACCTCTAAATAAATTAAACCTAAAATAAATTAAATAAAAAAAACATAAACCAAAATAAAAAAATAAAAAATAAAACTTAAACTATTAAATTAAACCTAAACCAAAAATAAAAGAAAATAAAATAAAATGAAATTAAAATAAATAAAACCTAAATTAAACTAAAAAATAAAAAACCTAAATAAAATAAAAACAAAACTTAAAGAAAAATAAAATAAACCTTAAATAAAATAAAATAAAAACTAAATAGAAACCTAAACCTAAAAAATAGACCAAAAAATAAAAAAAATAAAACCTAAACCCTAAACTAAAAGAAAAACTAAACCTAAAATAAAAATAAAATAAACTTAAACCTAAACTAAAATAAATAAAACCTTAACACTAAACCCAAAACACTAAAACTAACCTTAAACCCTAAACCTTAAACCCTGAACCCTGAACCCTAAACCTGCAACCCTAAACCTGTAACCCTAAATCCTAAACTCTAAACCTTAAAACCCTAAACCTTAAAACATACGACCCCAAACCCTAAACCCTAAACCCCAAACCTTAAACACTAAACCCTAAAAACTGAAAAACCTAAACCTAAACCAAATAAAACTTAAAAATAAAATAAATAAAAAAACCTAAATAAAAATAAAATTATAAAATAAAATAAAATAAAAACTTAAACTAAAACTTAAACCTAAACCAAAACCTAAATGTAGAAATAAAATAAAAAAAATAAAAACCTAAACTTAAAACTAAAAAACCTAAATAAAATAAAACTAAACATAAAATAATAATAAAATAAACCTAAAATAAAAAATAAATCGAAATCTAAACCTAAAAAATAAACATAAAAATAAAACCTAAATATAAATAAAAAGAAAAACCTAAAACCTAAACTAAAAAAAACCTAAACCTAAAATAAACAAAATAAAATAAACCTAAACCTAAACTAAAATAAATTAAACTAAAATAAATAAAATGTAAACCTAAACCTAAAATAAACTAAATCTAAACCCTAGACTAAATAAAATAAAATAAATTAAGAATAAACCTAAACCTAAACTAAAAAATAAAACCTTAAAATAAACCTAAAATAAAAACCTAAAACCTAAACCTAAAAAAATATAATAATAACCTAAACATTAACAAAGAAAAATAAAAAATAAAACGTACACCTAAAAATAAAATAAAAATAAAACTAAACTAAAAATTAAATATAAAACTAAACCAAAAAAATAAACTAAAATAAAAAACCTAAACTATAATAAATAAACCGAAAATAAATACACCAAATTAAATAAAAATAAAAAATAAACATAAATAAAAATAAAAAATAAAATAAATTAAAAATAAACTAAATAAATCTAAACCTACTGGTGTACCTAATTTTTTTTTTAAAAAACCCTAATCCCTAAACCCAAATCCTAAACCCTAAACCTAAAACTTAAACCTAAAAAAATAAAATAAAAATCTAAACCTAAACCTAAAAATAAAAATTAAAACATAAACCTAAAAAATAAAATAAATTTAAAACTAAACTAAAAAATAAACATAAACCTAAACCTAAAAAATAAACTAAATTAAAAAACTTAAACTAGAATAAATAAACCAAACTAAATAAAAATAAAAAATAAACCAAAAAAATTAAAAAATAAAATAAACTAAAATAAATAAAAAATAAACTAAATATACCTAAACCTATCGGCTTACTTAATTTTCTTTTTAAAAAAAACCCTATGCCTTAAACCCTAAATCTTAAACCCTAAATCCTAAACCCTAAACCCTAAACCCTAAAACTAACCCTAAACCTTAAACACTAAACCTACAAACCTAAACCCAAAAAACCATAAACCCTAAACCCTAAAACCCTAAACCCTAAAAACCTAAACCCTAAAGCCTAAACCTTAAACCTAAACCCTATACCTTAAACTAACCTAAACCCTAAGCTAACCTTAAACCCTAGACCCTAAACCCTGAGCCCTAAACCCTAAAAACCCTAAACCCTTAAGCCTAAACACTAAAGCCTAAACCTAAACCCTAAACCCTAAACCCTAAACACTAACCCTAAACCTTAAAACCTAAAACCCTAAACCCTAAAACCCTAAATCCTAAACCCTAAACCCTATACCCTAAATAATAAAAAATCTAAAAACCTAAACTTAAATTAAATAAAAACTAAAAATAATATTTATAAAAAAATGGACTTAGATAAACTAAGATAAAAACCTAAACTAAATCCTAGACCTAAACCTAAACCTAAAAATAAAATCAAAATAAAAATAAAAATGAACTAAAATAAAATAAATAAAAACTAAACTAAACTAAAAAATAACATAAAACTAAGATTAAAAAACATTACATAAATAAAAACTAAATGTAAAAAAATAAAATAAACCTAAAATAATAACTAAATATTAACCTAAACCTAAAATATAAACCTAAAAGAATAAAAATAAAACCTAAACCCTAAACAAAAAAAAAGCTAAACCTAAAATAAAAATAAAATGTACCTAAACCTAAACTAAAATAAATAAAAACTAAACCAAAAAATAGAACAAACTAAACCAAAACATAAACTTACACTAAATAAAATAAAATAAACTAAAAATAAACCTAAACCTAAACTAAAAAAAATTTATAAAAATAAACCTAATAAAAACCTAAAACCTAAACCTAAAAAAAATAAAATAAAAACCTATACCTAATCCAAAAAATATAAAATAAAACTTGAACCTTAAAAAAAACTCAACTAAAATATAAGCCTAAACCTAAACCTAAACATAAAAAATAAAATAAAATAAAAATTAAACTAAAATAAATAATCCTAAAATAAATAAAATTAAAAATAAACCTAAATAAAAAGAAAAAATAAAATAAACTAAAATAAATAATAAATAAACTAAATAAACCAAAACCTACTAGTTTACTTAATTTTTTTTAAAAAAACCCTAAACCCTAAACTATAAGCCCTACACCCTAAACCCTAAACCCTACACCCTAAACCCTAACATTAAACCCTAAACCCTAAACCTAAACTTAAAGAAACTAAATAAATTAAAATATAAACCTTAACCCTAAAACCAAATAAACCTAAACTTATACCCTAAGAATGGGCAGAACCTCGATGGCAGGATTGTCACCATCAACTAGGCTCAATCTTGATCAGGCGGTGGAGGCGAAGGCAGAGGCAACGGTTATCACAGTGGTGGTGGGAATATGGAAGTGTTGGTGCATATGGAGGTCGTGCTCGGAGTAGAGTTGGTTATGGAGGAGGGAGGAGTCATGGAGGTTACAAACGTAGCGGTGGCGGAGGGAGAGATCAAGGATATGATGGTGGATCCCACTACTCGAGATGTCAGGGTGGTTTTGATGGGAAATAGAGAAATTGAAGAACTGCCAATCCGATATGCTGCTTATATAACTGTGTCTTTTGAGTGGAGATGATTCTAGTTAGCTAAGGTTTTTTATTTGCTTTATGCGTGCTCATGTTTTATCTATGTCATCGCTTGTGTCTTAGAAAACTTGGTGTGTTACTTGGTTGATAAATTCGAAAAGAAGAAATGTTGAATCTAAATTTATTCTCTGTTAAAAAAACCAAAAACCCTAAACCCTAAACTAAAACCTGAACCTTAGACCTAAACCCTAAACCCCAAACTAACCTTAAACCCTAAATCCTAAACCATAAACCCTAAACCCTAAAACCCTAAATCCTAAACCTAAAACCCTACACTAAACCCTAAGTTAACACCTAAACCCTCAAACCTTAAATCTTGGCCTAAGCTAAAACCCAAACCACAACCCTCACTAAACCCTAAACTCTAAACCCTAAAACCCCAAACCCTAAACACTAAACCCTAAAACCATAAACCCAACCTAAAACCTAAAACCTAAAATAAATAAAATATAATAATAAAATAAATAAAGCAAAACCTAAATAAAATAATATAAAATAGACAAAATAAAATATGCTCAGATAAAATAAAAAATCTAAACTAAATAAAATAAAATAACTTAAGAATAAAACCTAAATAAAATAAAACTAAAAATAAAATATACCTAAAAAAACAAAATAAAACTAAAAAAAAACCAAAATAAAAATAAAATAAAACCTAAACCCTAAACTAAAACTAAACCAAAATAAAAATAAAATAAACAAATAAAATAAACCTAAACCTAAACTAAAATAAACTAAACTAAAATAAATAAAATTTAAACTTAAATCTAAAATAAAATAAAACCTAAACTAAACTAAAAAAAATAAAATAAACTAAAAATAAACCTAAACCTAAACTAAAATAAAACCTAAAAATGAACTTAAAAGACTTAAAACTAAACCTAAACCTAAACCTAAAAATAAAAATAAGACTAAACCTAAAATAAAATAAAATTAAACTCACTAAAATAAACTAAAAATTAAACTAAAAAACCTAAATTAAAATAAATAAACTAAACTAAACAAAATAAAATAAAACCTAAATAAAATTAAAATAAAATAAACTCAGATAAACAAAGAATAAAACTAAATAAACCTAATCCTGCCATTTTGCTTTTATTTTTTTTAAACTCAGATCATTTACCCTAACTAAAACCCCAAACAAAAACCTTCCTATAACCTCCCTAGGCCCTAAACTTAAACCCTACCCTGACCCTCCCTAAACCTACCATGGACCCAAAACCCTAAACCAAACCACATCACACCCTTCCCCAACCCTAAACCTAAACCTAAAACCTAACCCTAAACCTTAAACCCCAAACCCTAAACCTTAAACCCTAAACTAACCCAAAACCCTAAACTAAAAACCTAAAGAAAATAAAGGATTGATAAATGAACATCTCATCAATTAGGCTCTAGCTATGGAGTGGAGGTGAAGGCGGAGGCGGCAGTTATCATAGTGGTGGTGGGGGATCTACCCGTGTTGGTGGATATGGAGGTGGTGGTTGGAGTAGTGGTGGATATGGAGGCAGGAGAAGCGAGAGGTTACAGCCATGGTGGTGGTGGAGGGAGAGATGGAGGTATGATGGTAGAACTTGTTACTTCGAGAGGTGGTTCTGAGAACTAGAAAGCGAAGAAACGTATCTGCTTATAGAACTGTGCCTTTAGAGTAGAGATGACTCTACTTATCTAGCCTTTTTTATTTTCTCTATGCTCATTTTTCTCTGTGTCATAAACTTGAAAACTTGGGGTGCTACTTGGTTGATGAAATCAAAAGAAGAAATGTTGAATCTAGATTTCCTTTAATTAAAAAAAACCCTAAACCCTAAAACCCTAAACCTAAAAAACAAAACCTAAACTAAAACTTAAACCTAAACCTAAAACCAAACCCTAAACTTAAACCCAAAAACCACACCCTAAACATTAAAACCTAATCCCTAAACCCTAAACCATAAACTCTAAACCATAAACCCTAAACCCTAAACCCTAACCCCAAAACTATAAACCCTAAACCCTAAAATCAACATCCCTAAACCGTAAACCTTAAACCCTTAATTGACCTTAAACCCTAAACCCTAAACTAACCCTAAACCTTAAACCCTAACTTTAAACCCTAAACTCAAGGCATAAATATGCCATTGGGGTAGATCTAAAGAATGACTAATCTAGCATGGTTATGGTAGCTAAAAAAATTATATTCAAGGTCATTCCCTTGAATATTAGAGTTGAATACCAAACTCTAACCTAAATCATGTTATACCATAAATTTAACCTAAACCTGGTTTACTTAATTTTAAAAAAAATGTAAACCCTAAATCCTAAACCACACCTAAACCCTAAACCTAAACCTAAAGCATAAACCCTACCCTAAACCCTAATCAATAAAACCACACCCTAACCTAAACTACAACTAAACCCTAACCATAAAACCTAAACCCCAAACCCTAAACCTAAACCTAAAGTAACTAAACAAATTAAAAAATAAATCTAAACCCAAAAACCTAATAAAACTAAACTTAAACCCTAAGAATGGCAGAACCTTGATGGTAGGAATGTCACCATAAACTAGGCTCAATCTAGATCTAGCGGTGGAGGCAAAGGCGAGGTGGCGATAATCATAGTGGTGGTGGGGGATCTGGAGGTGCTGGTGGATATGGAGGTGGTGCTCAGAGCATTGGTGGTTATGGAGGTGGGAGGAGTCATAGAGGTTACAACCGTAGTGGTGGCAAAGGGAGAGATCAGGGATATGATGGTGGATCCCGCTACTCGAGGCTGGGGTGGTTTTGATGGGAACTAGAGAAACTGAAGAATTACCAATCCAATCTGTTGCTTATGTAATTATGTCTTTATAGTGGAGATGACTCTAGTTATCTATGGTTTTTGGTTTATTCTATGCATGCTCATCTTTATATGTCATCGCCTGTGTCTTAGAAAACTTGGTGTGTTACTTGCTTGATGAAATCCAAAAGAAGAAATGTTGAATCTGAATTTATTCTCTATTAAAAAAAAAACTAAAAACCCTAAACCCTAAACTAAAATAGAACCTACCCTAAACCACACCCAGCCCCACAAAACCCAAATCCTTATTAACCTAACTAATCTGACCTACCCAAACTTACCTACCACACCTAAACCTCTAAAACCTAAATCCTCCCCCCCACAACTCCTGAACTGAGCCACTCTGACCCTAAACCCTCCTACACCAGGCTCTCAGGCTGGAGTCCTGGGCCACCCTACCCTGGGCCCTGGGGCCCTGGGCCCTGTTGGCCTGGGCCCTCCCCATCATGGGCCCTGGGCCTAAGGCCCCAGACCAGGCCACCCTGACACTGGGCTAAGCCACAAACCCCAGGCCCTGAGCCCTAAACACTAAACCCTAGGCCTTCCCATAAAGCCCAACTAAACCTAAACTAAATAAAACATAAAATAAAGATAAATAAAAATCTTAACCAAGATAAGATAATAAAGATGGAAAAAATAAAATAAATTAAATAAATTAAATAAAGAAACTTAAACTAAACAAAAAATAAAATAAATCTAAGAATAATAAACCTAAATAAATTTAAAACTAAAAATAAAATAAACCTAAAATAAAATAAAATAAAAACTAAATAAAAACCTAAACCTAAGAAAAACCCTAAAAATAAAATCAAACAATAGATATAAAATAAAACCTAAACCCTAAAATAAAAAAAAACCTACCTAAAATAAAATAAAATAAAATATAATAAACCTAAAATAAACTAAAATAAAATCTAAACTTAAACTAAATAAATAAACCTAAACTGACTAAACTAAATAAAATAATAATAAAACCTAAAATTAAAATAAAACCTAAAAATAAACATAAAATAAAAACTTAAAACCTAAACTTAAACCTAAACCTAAAAAATTAAATAAAAATAAAACTCAACTAAAAAATAAAACTAAACTTAAAAAATAAACTAAAATAAAAAACCTAAACTAAAATAAACTAAACTAAATAAAAATAAAAAATAAACCTAAATAAAAATTAATAATAAATAAAATAAATAAATAAAAAATAAACTAAATACATAAATATGCCTGTTTGCTTTATTTAAAAAAACTCAAAACCCTAAATCCTCCCTCCCTAAACCCAACCCACCCACTCACCACCTTGACTACACCCTGACCCTAAACCTACCTAAACCTACCTAAACCCTAAATCCTAAACCCTAAAACCTAAACCCTAAACCCTAAACCTTAAACCCTAAAGCCTTAAACCCTAAGCCTTAAACCCTAAACCTTAAAACCTACAACCCTAAACCTTAAACCCTAAACCCTAAACTAACCCTAAACCTTAAGAATGGGCATACCTTGATGGCATGTCTCCATCAACTAGGCTCAGTCTAGATCTGGCGATGGAGGTAATGGAAGAGGTGTCAGTTATCATAGTGGTGGAGGGGGATCTGCCTGTGCTAGCAAAAATGGAGGTGGTGGCCAGAGTAGTGGTGGTTATGGAGGCGGGAGGTGTGACAGAGGTTACAGCCATGGTGGTGGTGGAGGGAGAGATCGGGGATATGATGGTAGAACCCACACTCGAGGAGGCAGGGGTGGTTCTGATGGGAACTAGTGAAACTGAAGAATGGCTGATCTAATCTACTGCTTATGGAACTTTATCTCTATAGTAGAGATGGCTCTACTTATCTAGCATTTTATATTTTCTCTATGGGTGCTCATTTTTTTCTATGTGGTCGCTTATGTCTTAGAAAACTTGGAGTGCTACTTGGTTCATGAAATCAAAAAGAAGAAATGTTGAATATAAATTTCTTCTCTGTTAAAAAAAACCTTAAACTCTAAACCTAAACCATAAACCCTAAACCCTAAACCCTAAACCCTAAACCTAAACCTTAAACCTAATTCCTAAACTAAAACTTAAACCTAAACCAAACACTAAACCTAATCTAAACCAAAACCCTCACCTATCCTAAACCCTAAACCTCCTAAACCCTCTAAACCTCCACCTAAACCCTAAACCCTAAATTAAACTTAAACCCTAAACCCTAAACCTAAACCTAAACTAACCCTAAACCCTAACCTTAAAAAATCTAAACCTTGAATAAAGATGTCATTAGGGTAGATCTAAGAATGACCTAATCTAACATAGTTATGGTTGCTAAAGAAAATGTCTTCAAGAGACATCCCCTTGACAATTAGAGATTTGAATACCCTAAACTCTAATCCTAAATCATGTTATAATACCATATATTAAGTATAATGTAGCATCATATATTTGAGCATCCAACGATGTGTTTTTGGATGTTATAATATGTTTTGAAATGTTTTAGTATATTATGGTATTATGCCTTATAGTCTATATTAATATAAATAATAAAAATATTGATTTAATAAATCAGATGATGAAATTTGTTAAATTTGAAGTGGAATTAGGTTGTAGTACCAAAGGTGTGATACACCACTTATAGTCTAAAAATTAAGATTTTATGTTCAAAATAAATATTATATGTTGTAGCATAGTATAGCATCATATATCATAATATATTATTCTATGAATTTTAAATTCTTGTAGTATTTTACAATCATGCAGTTGAGCCTACACTAGCATTATTTATAAAAAAGTTGATTTAGACTTCAAAATGGTTTAATTTGGCTAAATTCATAATAGGTAGAGCATGGCATCATAATATATTGTTTCAATTTAAAATATGTAAGTGATACGACTAAAATGTATAGTTTTTTATTGCATAGACTAATTTTATGATTTTTTATCTTAAGCAATCTCTTGTGATGTGATATGAAATATAATATAATATTATATGTTATAGTGTATTATAATATAGAATGCCATAACATAGCGTAGCATCATGCATTATAGCATATTATTGTGTATTACCACTTGTTGTTTAGCATATTTTAGTTTGTTATAGTATGATGTAGTAGAGTTTGTACTAGTATAATTCATAAAAATATTGATTTGTAGGCTGAGATTATGGGATTTGGCCAAATTTAAGCTTTAAGGGAACATCATTGGGGTGTGCTATGGTGTGTCATTTAATCAAAAGAATGGAATTTTGCATCCAAAATAAATGTTCATTTTCAACCAAATTTATAAATTCTTTTTTAAAGTGATTCATTTTAAAGTGTAATGTAAGATAACATATTATATGAAAGCATATTAAAATATAATGTACATAACAATATAACTTCACATATATATGAATATGGTGGTGTGTTACTAAATCTCATTGTACATTTTAGTATGTTGTACTTTTGTTATAATACATTGGGTCAAAACTCACAAAAATGTTAATTTGAAGGTTGAGATGGAAGAATTTGGCCAAAATCACAGCACAAAACAACAAGCAACACCAAAATTATGCTATTTTGTACCATTTCTAATAGAAAATTAACAATTTTACATCAAAAATGAACATTATTCATATTTGGAGAAAATTTTGTTATTTGTTCCTTTTAAGTGATTCTAATAAGGTGTAATGTTAGACAATATATTATATTATAGCAAATTATAATATAACATCATATATTATAATATAATATAGTGTGTTAATTTAAACTATAATATGTTTTGCATGATATTGTATAATTAGTTTGAGCTTGCACCATCACAAATCATAAAATGTTTATTACAATGTTAAGATGATGTAATTTGAACAAATACATTGTTAGGCTTTTGGTTGAAGTATTAAAGGTGTGCATAAATAAAGAAATAAGATTTGATAAGAATTCCATGTCAAGGGCGTGGAGTGATCTACTAGGGCATCACACATGCATTGGACATGACATGTGAGGGGTCTATGTTGAGGGAATAGAAGGAGAAAATCTACTAGGGATAAGGTTTGAATTTGATTTAATTATATGATTTATGGAAAGAAGATCTACTAGAGATAATAATCTATAATCCATCGAGGATTAAGATCAAATTGACTTTAATTTGTTTTGTTTTAATTGATGTGGAGGAATATTTGCTAGAGATATGGGCTCGAGTCCGCTGGGGATTGGGTATATGAACCTTCCACTAGGGATGCAGGTTCGGGCTATCCACTTGGGATAGGAATTTGAGTTTGATTTCATAGATTTATTTGGGGATGTATCCACTACGGATAAGAGTTTCGTTGGATTTCTTTGATTTAAACATAATTTGGGGAGTTGGTTTATTTTGGTTCCATTGGGGACGTTGGTACTGAATTTGATTTGTTTGCTTAACATGTTTATATATGATTTGTGGCTCCACTGGGGAGAAGGGTATGATTTAACTGCACTAGGAAAAATTAGATTGGGTTTAATTTAATCTGAGTTAATGTATGGACATTATTGGTGTGTGATGGACCCATTAAGAAGGGGCTATATCAACCTTGACCTACCTTAAGTTCACAAATCCAAAGGGATAGTCTATCGGCTGCAGCATAGAGCTAGCCAACTTAAGGGGTTTCCTTTCGATGTGCCATGGCTGTGCTAGAATGAAGGCATAGTAGACTTACATCTTTCAAAGTGAGGAACAACCATTGGGGTGACCTGTTGGATGCTCAACACGAAGAACTACTATTGAGTGAATGCGGGGACTTATGTCAACTCAAAGTAGTTAGAATGAATTTAATATCATGTGATTTGATATGGTTTTTTTGTTTAGTTTGATTTCAAACTGAGGACATATCCACTGGGATGTGACCTCAGCCAAATTTAATAGATTTAATTAATAGACCATGTCGGTGTGCGATGGACCCACTGAGAAGGGGCTATATCAGACTTGTCCTATCTCAAGTTTACAAATCCAAAGGGATAGTCTACTGGCCATGGGGTAGAGCTAGCCAACCTAAAAGGTAGCCTTTTGGTGTGCAATGGTAGTGCTAGGAAGAACATAGCAGACTTACATCTTCTAAAGCAGGGAACAACCACTGCGGTGACCTATTGGTAGCACAACAAATTGAACGACTTGGGTGAATGAGTGAATGAGACTTATATCAACTCAAGAGTAGTCACGATTCTTATAGGGAGTTTTGCTAACCGCCTAAAGATAGGATACCTTGGGAAAAGGCGCTAGGGTGTTCTAATCCACAAGTGAATATATATTTTATTTATAAGTTTTCATGGACCATATTGGTGAGCAAGGGACCAACTAAAAGGGGCTATGTCAGCCTTAACCTATCTCAAATTTACTAGACCAAGGGAGAATCTATACATCCACAAGATAGATTCTCCAACCAATAGGGTGGTTCTTAGGAAAAGGAGAATCTAATCCCAATAGTAACAGTGTAATAAATGGGGTCATAAGGATGTGATCCAAATATAATTTCCACAGGGAGGAGGTCTTTGCGAGGCGTTATCGAGTCACGGAAAAAAAAAAAAGCTTATAGGTGTATGATGGCCAACTCAAGGAGAAAGCATAGTAGACTTACATCTGCCATGAGTGGTGTATCTAAGGTGCAGAACCAACCAACCAAAGGTGTATCCATCATCATGAGTGGTGTATCATCGCATAGTGAGAACCAACCAACTAAGGTGCTCGAGTGTCAATGATCAATCTGGAAAGAAAGTGTGTAGGCTTACAACTTTCCAAGCAGAACTGGTCATCAGAATAGTCTGTCATCGACGGGATAGATGCTATCTGACCTAGAGAGACTACTAAGTGGGGAGCCCGAGGAAGGATTGGACCCAGACTTGAAGTAGTCAAGAGGGATGGAGCTGCTAGGGGACTTATCCAAAACCTCAAATATTCACTTGACCCAGTCAGTGCACAAAGGCTAATTCAAGAAAAAAGCATAGCAGACTCACATCCATTTAAATGAAGCCAACATGAGGTAGCTTACCGGCCACGCAGTAAGGCCTACCAAACTAACAAGGTGCTCATGGTTCTACAATGGCCAAGTAAGGAAGGAAAGGATAGCAGACTTACATCCTCCAAAGCAAGAAGATCATTGGGATGACCCTCTCACGGGTAGCACATCAGCCTGACCTAGAGCAGCTACTGAGTGAGTGTGGCTGGAGGCATTATCTTAACTCAGAGTAGCCCGAGATAAAAGATATGTGTTTGTTCTATATGTTTGTGTGTAGTTTGTGTTTTTGCGGTGTCGATGAAGGATAGGACACTGCTCTAGTTTCATACATAAAATGAAGGAGCTGATGAAAAATAATGAGCTTTTTGCATCATAGACTTGTAAGTCAAGAAAAAACATAAAAGCTTGGAAATAAAATTTTGAAATAAAAAAAATGATAGATTATCTAGAGGAGTGTAAACAACCTCCTTGAAGATCGATTAGGTTTAAGAAATAAATGTACCATTTATAGCTCGACATAGAAGTGCCTAAAGAAGAAGTTATAAGAGAAACATGTCGAATGATAAGTATTGTTACAACTTTAATTGATTCTAAAGAAGAGCTATTTTTTTCAAAGAAAAGTCTATCAAATAGAAAATAAGCCATGCTCTAAAAGTTATGAATTGAATCAAGCAGTAGTTCTGAAAGTTATTATAACTCTTGGAACCCGAAAGAGTTACAAAGCTTAAAAACTTCTTCTGATGAGGAAAACTAGGCAAAATAAGTAATATAAGTGGATTAAAGGAGTGGAAAATAGGCAGATCTGAGTCAGCATCAATTTTTGAGACGTAAATAAAGCATGCCCAAAAAATAATTTTCCATTGCCCAATGCAGAACTCATGCTGGATAATTCATCCAACTATGATATGTTCTCTTTCATGGATGGATCATTAAGCTATAACCAAATTAAAATGGATCCAGAGGATGGAAAGCATACATCCTTCCACACAATTATCAACATATATTATTACAAAGTAATGCCATTTGGCTTGAAAATGTAGGTGCCACTTACCATAGAATATGTCTGATGATGACCTTATAAATAAGTATGTAAAGTGCTATGTTGATGATTTGGTCATTAAAAGTAAAATACAAAGCGAAAGAGATATAAGAGATCATATATTCAATATGATTTAGAGTTTCAATCTAAAAATGAATCCTCTAAAGTGTGTTTTTGGTGTGACCTTTGAAAATTTTCTAGGCTTTATTGTATGCCACATAGGAATTAAAATCAATCCCTCTAAAACAAAAACAATAATGAAAATTCCACCACCAAAAACTTTGAAGTAATTGCACTCCCTGTAAGACTAACTTGCTTATATTAGATTTTGCAATTCTATATAATATATGTCCTGGAAATGGCTATAAAAGGGTAACCATGGCCAATTTCTTAGCCACTTAGCCTTTACCGACAGGCTCTCCACTTAATGATGAGTTTCATGATGAATAGATTTTTGAAGTTAAAAAAGCTTAGCAACCATCAAATGGGAGCTTTATTTTGATGAGGTTTCATCTTTAAAATCAGCTAAGTTGTCTAGCTTACCAACAGTGCAAGTTAGAATTGGCCTGATATTCACAACACCACAAAGGAGTATACTAAGATATTCCTATAGTCATATTGAGCTTTGAACTAACAATAAGGTTGAATATAAAGCATTAATTGTGAGCCTAAACCTAGCAATTGATTTGAAAATTAAGAAGCTTCATCTTTATGGAAATTCTCAACTCATAATCTGACAAATAATTAGAACATTTAAGATAAACAAGTCAGAATTAATGCTTTATCATAAGTATGAATTGGAGCTTTTAAAATAAATCTTTGAAGTAACCATCATAAAGGTGTCACATCGAGATAATTGCAAGGCCAATGCATTAGCTAAATTAGCTAAAGAAATGATAGACCCTCAGGGAAATCTAATTATGAAAATAGTTTGAAACAAGCTAGCACTAGCGCCAACCATCATGTATGCCTTTAAAGCCAAAAAAAACCAAGAAGTCAAGACCATGATAACAGAAGATGACTGGTGGGAACCATTCTTCATCTATCTCAAAGGTTTTTGGGATACCATAAGATAAATCAAAGGCTCATCAAATTTCATAAAGTGCATTATGATACACTCTTATAAATGACACATCATATTGGCATGTGTTTGACATAATGTGCTGCGATGCCTGGGACCAAATGAAGCTAAGATAGTAATGGATGAAGTTTATGAAAGATTGTGTGGAGCACACCAAGCTAGCCTTAAAAAAAAATTAAAATTAAATGAATGAGATATTACTGGCCTAGCATGGTTCAAGACTACAACAAATATGCTAAAATATGTCATTAGTGTCAAATACATGCAAACATCGACACACGATACCCTACACCTAACAATAGCGTCATGACCATTTGAAAGATGGGAAATAGATATAATAAGTCCAATAGATCCTCCATCATCTAGAGGACATCACTTCATTTGGGATGCTACTGATTATTTCTCAAAATGGTAGAACTAATCTCATTAAGAGAAGTTAAAATAGAGGAAGTAGTAAAGTTATTCCGAGATCATATAGTTTATGATTCGAAATACCATGATGAATTATAATAAACAAAGGCACTGCCTTCAAGAATATCAAAGTCTATCATTTTATTAAAAAATATAGGATAGATTGGCGATAATCCTCAATATACAATCTAAGATCCAATGGTTTGGTAGAGACATTTAATAAAATGCTTATTAAGTTGCTTAAGAAAATTCTTTTCAAAAATAAAAAAGAATGACAAGGCAAATTAATAAAAGAATTGCAGGCATTCTCACCACTTATAAAACTACTACACAAGCAATACCATACTCTTTAGTCTTTGAAGAAAAAGCTACACTTCCCCTTGAAGTAGAATTACCTTCACTCCACATAGTAGTTTAAATCAAACTTTCAATAGAAAAAAATAATCAAATATGACATGAAGAGCTTGAAACCTTTGATTAAATGTGACTACAAGCCTAGTGATGTTTATAAGAGATAGAGTAAGAATGACTTGAGCTCATGATTGTATGATTCACCCAAGAAGCTTCAAAGTAGGTGAACTAGTGTTGGTATAAAGAAGGCCCATTGTTCCACATCAATGAGTTGGTGGAAAATTTGGTCCAAATTAGGAGATACCATATACATCAAAAAAGTATACAAAGGTGGAGCTAATCAGCTTATTGATATAAAATCCATCAAGCCTATGCACCCTATAAATGGATAATATGTCAAAAGATATTATACATAACTATAAATAAAATATGTTTATTTCAATGAGAAATTCCTCTATTAAAAGGGGTAAATTCAATACATCTTGCAAAGCAGGATCTCCTATCAAAAGGAAATGATGCCCAATCAACCAAAATTAATTTAAGATCCATCATGCCCATAGGGGTTGGATAAAATCCACCATGCCTAAAGGGGTTGGAACCAAAACCTCAATTTAGATTCTATTATATGTGGTCAAATCTAAATTAAAATAAAATCTATCATACCCAAAGGGGCTAAATCAGGTCCACCATGCTGAAAGGGGTTGGATCAATAACCTCATTTTAGATTCCATCATACCCAAAAGGGTCTGATCTAAATTAAAATGAGATCCATCATGCCCAAAGAGGCTAAATCAGATCCACGATACCCAAAGAGGCCTAATCCAAAACCTCAATTTAGATTCCATCATACCCAATGGGGTTAGATCTAAATTAAAATAAGACCCATCATGCCCAAAGGGACTGGATTAGATCCACCATGCCCAAAAGGGATGGATCCAAAACCCCAATTTAGGTTCCATCATACCCGTAGGGGTTGGTTCTATATTAAATTAAGGGCCATCATGCCCAAAAGTGCTAGATCAGATCCACCATGCCCAAAAGGGCCAAATCCAAAACTTTAATTTAGATTCCATCATACCCATAGGGGTCAGATCTAAATCAAATTAAGATCCATCATGCCCAAAAGGGTTGGATCAAATCCACCATGCCCAAAAGGGAAAATCTACTATACTGAAAAGGGTCGGATCTAAAACTAAATTGAGGTTCCCATATAGTCAAGAGAAGTGAGTTTAAATATAAATCTGCATAAAAAACTAAAATAAAATAGCTTACACACATATCTTACGTATAAATTTAGATATTATTATTGATTTATAAAACTCTTAAAAGTTGTATGCTTCTTTATTCTAGATATATTATAGGTTGATTACAATATTTATCTAGAAAGGACCAAACGATATGCATCCCACTATGCCTACTGAAGAGTAGATATGGGCTATTATTAAAGCTCATGATCCATGTGAACAACTAGAATATAGGACATGTTATCATGTTAAGAGGTAGAGATATGTTTAAAGTCTAATTTATTTGATCATCACATCTCCCACTATCTGACTCACAGTCTCTAACTAGTTATGACCTAAATGATTGGATAACTAGTTTAAAATTAAGACATAGTCATGATGTCTCTTTAGAATGAGTCACAAATAACCTTAACTTTGGAGACCAGAATGTGCTCCAACTAGTCAAAGACATTGCTCTGCCTATATGCATAGACAGGCTACTGGGTAATTGTATATTGCATCATGAAGCAGAAGATTGGGACCCAAGAAGTTTTTGGCACTCCATTATCAGTTGTTAATGCATAGTGATGTTCTTAGAAAAGCTGGTATATATCAGGCAGTCTATGCATCACTCTTTGATTATAGTCACCTTCCTTTTACATGGATCAAAAATATAACATAACATTAGGATAGAGCTACCAATACTTGCTGGGTTGGTCCACATGAATTGACAATAATGATGGAAAATATGCAAGATATAATAACCGCTAATTATAAGAATTCTTATGAAGAATGTATTCCACGAACATAAGGTTTTTCAGTGCTAACTAGATGGCCAATGTAGAAGAGGCAATTACATATATTCTTCAGGACTACATCGTGTTTTGGCTCATTATCAGAGACTATCCAAAGAATGTAGGACAGGTTGCAGATATCAAAATATGATCACTCTCGATGCGTGGTCAGAAAGTTTTCTCCATTGAAGGATGCACCTACCACATTTTGCATAGATTAAAGATCCATTCAATAATGGAGCACATACATTTATTAAGGCCAAATTTGATTCAACAAGAAAGCCAACGCCTGCCAGATAATAGAATAGAGCATTGACAAGGAGCTTTCTTTAGTAGTTATCATTACCACTTGGTACTATTTTGTATTCCCTGGGCACAATAGATTATTCCATCCTTCTACCTTACTAATGGCTAGCCTGCTCACTCGTGGTGAAAGGATATCATTAATCACCTACAGCATTGGCCTACTTATATTATGGATTAGGTAGAGTAAGTGTCATGATTGATTCATGATACTATGACATGGATGCACCTTGCATTATCTACATAGATGGATTCATGCCCATATTTTAGGAGCCTTCACTTATCCTGAGACACCATCCTATTTTAGAGAGCATAATTTTCCATAATTATGCAACTAAATAGACCTATAGTCTCTATAGAGAAGAATTAAATAAGGACCCTCATGTTTTCCCCATTGTGCCACAGATCATCCTTCTATAGTCTGTCTATTATGGGGTAGAAATTTAAAGACTATCTTATTGATAGAGGCACTCCTCTACTATCATCAAAGTCAAGATATAAACATAAAGTAGAATATCTAATTGGATTGAGATGCACTTGGCTATGCTATTGCTGCCATAAATCTGTAATCATAGAAGATTGCAATCCCAATAGAGTGACTAGGCATTCAGATTTACTCAAGCTTCACCTATATATGGGTTACCACCAATAATGGATATACTAGACACTCATTCCTAGAGAGCAATCTCACTAATAGTCCATTTAGCGATAGCCTCTATAACATGGATCTTCACATTTTGCCTAGGGACCCATTCCAATTTCTATATAAATCCACAGGAGACTCATATAGGAGTGTGTCATTTATGGTTAATGTGGATTTTCCATACCTTTTCTTCTTTCTCGGAGCTAAGTATTTGCATATACAATCATAAAATGTGAAAGACTAGACATGTCTAACCTATACCACATATGACTAATGCTTCTAAAAGAGCATCAGATGGCTAAAAAGGTAGTAGAAAATAATGATGTTAAAATTCATCTACTTAATAGAAAGATGATAAGAAATTTTATAGCCCCCCAACAATTGATTCTAATATATGAATTATAGATATGGACAACTCTATTCTTGTTTCTGTCTTGCCACTAGTAGCTGAACTATCAGCAGTACAAATAGTGATGCCACACTATTATTATTAGCAAATAATATTTTAAGTTCTCTAATATACATCCAACCTGCTAGCAATGTTCATATATATACTAGAGAAAATAAACATATAGAGGAGTCTAACACTGTGTCTACTAATTTTGAATCACTTTTATCAAATTCAAATTAGGTAATGGTGAGTGCAAATAAAGATGACTCTTCAGATCTAGATTCTTGTGTAGAAAATCACCTTATCTCTAGTGAGAAACATATAGTCCAAAGGTAGTTATCTAGCCTAGAAATTTTATATATATATTTTTTACAATAAGTCCTAGGGCTTTAAATCCCTTGCATGGTAGTCCTTCATGAAACTTATATCATATAATAGCAGCCTTGTGTCAATTACTTCCAAGTGTTGACTTAGAAGTTCTGCCTGATATGTCTAGCTTCTATGTACAGGAAAATTCTTTACTAGATTATGCTATTGCTTTAGGCCTTGAAATAGAAGAATTACACTTATGGGAGTCCCTCTATAGAAATGTTGAATTCAGAATGTTTTCATTGTACACTAATTACAAAGAGGTGTTGTTAGATACACTTAATACTGTAGAAATACCATCTACCATCTCACATCAAGTCTCCTTAATTCACCAAGATTTAGAGCACCATCTCAAAGCCTTCAGGTCCTTCTAAAGGGAGCTTTCTAGATAAAAAATGGAACTCCTTGATATCTCTACTAAATTGAGAGAACTACAACATAGGAGATAATAATTCTTAGAAAGAAGGGCTATGATAAAAAAAGCAGTCATATCCATAGAAGAAGATTATTACAGGTAGATGCTTAGGTGTCTAAACTTAAACAAACCTTATCTTCATTGGAGTGTGATCAAGAGGTTTCCTTTCAACATCTCCATGAAGCATGATAGAGTCAAGCTACTATGACCTATAGAGCTCATACAACTTCTGTTTGCATTAGAGAAATTCAAGCCAATAATTTTAGCTAAAATTTTCTTGTGTAACTTTCTCTATTATTGTGTACTACATGAAGACTATTTGAGTAACATGTCACAAGCTTGAATTCTTATATTTAATTTATCTCTATATATACTACAACTAACAAAAGATCCATACAATAAATGCATCATGTCCTAATGACAAGATACATTCATTGGAGGAAATTTTATTTATATTAAAAAAGAAATGAGATAAAATAAAGAAAATAATAATAATAAAATAATTTTTGGCAATAGCTCCACGACACTATATTCATAGCATCGAGGCACTACCTTGGTCTTCTAGAAGAAATAATTGCCCAATCCAGCTGTCAAATTATGGTACAATGCTACTACATCATGATCTTGGCACTGAGGCCTTAACTGCCTAGTCTAATTGTCAATTTGCAGTATAGTGTCGTGGCAATGCGATCTTGGCATCGAGGTGCTGCACCATCTATTACGAGAGAATAGTTTTTAGCCCACTTCAACAAATAGGAGTGAGTAGTTCACTCAAAGGACTTTTCCCCCATGTTAACTCTACTCTTTCTGAATAGGGCTCACACTTCACTCTGAGTTTCTCACTTCAGGTAAAGAATATGTGCTTTTTCTTACTAGTTTCACAAAAAATCCTACTATTGATCTTTGATCTGGTGTAGAAAACTTGGAGATTTGAAGACCTTCACCATTGAATTTTATTTCAGTGAAAGATGAAAACCCCCTCACCTCAGTTGATCTTAAATCTAGAATAAAGGAGAAGTGTGCACCACACTATATGACTTTGAAACTTAGCACTGCTAAGGCAAAATGCTGCCAAAATTTCTAAGAAAAATTGAAAAAATTTGCATTTAAATTCATAATTTGGCTTATAGCACTGAGGTGTTGGATATCGGCCCCGCACTCTCGGGTATTCATATTATAAGAGCAATGCTGCAGCACTTAAGAATTATCACCACAATACTTGAATGAAAACCCATAGTGCCATGATGACATAGAATCAGCGTTGTAGTGCCATACATATGTGTTAATTTAAATCTGACTTAGAATATTTTGATAAAAAGTGAAATAAAGTCCCATAGTGCCATGGCATTGTGGGGATAGTGCCACAGTGCTATGTTGCCTTGGTGCATGTAAAAAGGACTTAGAAAATTTTTTGTCGAGAGAAAATAATATTCCATAGCACCGTAGTGCCGACTTATGATGCCATAGGAAAGCACTGTGGCTCCTGCCACTCAAGTCCTTTAGTCTATCTCCAACATTGAGGCATAGACATAATAGTGCCACGGTGTTGTACCCTGATTTGATTTTTTATATAAGTGTTAAAAAAATTTTATTTATCTGAGAGCATCAATAGAAACAAAAATATATATACATATCCAAAACCATGCAACATAAAGATAATGAAAATGGGAATTTTGTTTCTTCAAAAAAAATTATAAATTATAAATTATAAATGAAAGAAAAGAAGAAAAAAATGGAGGAATGCTAGTAGTTGTACTCGCCACCACCCTCCTCCTCCTCTTCTTCTTCCTCCTTCTACGTGCCTGATAGCAGTGGAGAAATCATATAGGGTTCATATTGAGGCATCATAGAAAAGAGACTTGGCTAGATCTACAAGATTATAATTTTTTAAACATGTTGACCAGTGCAGTATTGAACTAGGTCATGTAGAAGAATTACATCTAATATTGATCTATGTGATGATCAAATTTACATTCCAAAGATCTCCCTTATGACCGCTTTTATCTACCCTTTTCTACAAGTCTG
The DNA here is from genome assembly GCA_021442155.1 of Cymbidium sinense. NCBI lineage: Eukaryota > Viridiplantae > Streptophyta > Magnoliopsida > Asparagales > Orchidaceae > Cymbidium > Cymbidium sinense. Next base: position 276,233,512 of record CM038214.1, on the reverse strand, counting down.
CGACCTGGTTGACGATCTCTTGAACTTGCTTGGCCAAGGACTTGGAAGTTCTAGATCTAGATTAGGGAGAATATGAACTCTCTCCCACTTCAAATCTATTCTCGAACCCCCTGATTACCCTTTTCATTAGAGGATTTTTTTTTAAAGAGTACCTCCTCATCAAGCCCTCCCTACCTCACTATTACTACACACAAACTATAAATAAGAGAAGGGTGGTCATACCTAATAATAGTGCTTCTTTTCAGCATATTACATATATAATTAAAATAACCTTCTCGATATTGACCGAGAACCCCTTTTTAATAATAATATTCAAAATAGCCCTATCCTTGGTAACCGCACTAATATTACGAGAGGGCATAAGCCTAGTAGAAATGAAATAGTGCCATGCTTTAGAGATAGTTATCATTTCGATGGCAGTAAAGTTTATAATCCTTTCCTCCCATCATTTCCATTACACGCTTTCATTTCAAAATAGGGATAATCATTGTAGTAGGAGAGATATCAATATTAGGGAGATCATAATATGCAATTATAACACTACTATCATAACTTATTAGCTTTCTCTGGATGTATGCCTTATTATTTTGGTCATCCCAAGCATTTATGATAAATTCATGCTCCACCGAGATGATGCATGAGTTATTTTCATAGGCTAGTTTGAACCACCTTCACTCCATAATTATCTCCTTCATACTGACATTGAGATTTTAGAACCCCTCTTTGGAATCAGGTGCTTGTGAAGGAGAGCATGCTAGTACCACTCCTCGGCATCAGCACTAATGAAGATATTATCATTGCCAGATGCTCTCTTCTTGCCCACAACTCCTCTAAGAGGCATGATTAATAATGTAAATTGGAAAATAGGATTATCTAGAGAGAGAAGAAGTTCTTAAAAGAAAGGGATCATTAAATGAAAATCCTTATTAGCTTGGGCCTCTATTTATAAATTAGGACACATCTTTGTGACACCCAGGCCAGGTGCCAAGGTATTACCCTCTATGGTTGAAAACAAAGCCCTAGCACTGTGGTACCCCAATGCCATGCTGAGGTGCTCATTAGCTCATCCCATCGGTTACTATGAGGTCAAAAACATAGAATTAATTATAATAAATTTTTATAACTAATGCGCATAGAAAGAGCATAATGATCAAGTGTCGAGGCACTCATTAAAATAAGGCCATCATTTTCCCCTTAAAATCAACTATTTATCTATTAGGAATCTTGATCAGCACCATATCACTATTTAAATGTTCAAATGTCCAATAATAGTGGCACCACGATGCTACATACACATCATTGACATGATAAGCCTCCAGTTCATCTTTCCCATGTCATGCCATATAAGCACTAGGCTCCACTATTACAGCACCATGGCATTGGATCCCAATGCTAAGGCCCTCGCTCCTAAAATGAGAATTTTATATATATTTTAATGTAATTTAATTTTTTATTCATTTTCTATACAAACACCACTATGTCTGCCCTAATTATGGCATTCTAAGAGAATGTAAGCCCAGCCTTCTATTCGTTTACTATGTGAACATCTATTCATTTTCCATACAAACACCTCATAATTCATTTGCCACATGAACAAATTCATATTCATCCACCATGTGGACAACCCTAATTATGGCAATCCAAAGGGATGTAAGCCCATCCTCCAATTTTTTCACTACATGAACATCTATTTGTTCACCATGGAAACACATCATAATCCATTCACCACATGAACAAATTCATATCTATCCACCTTATGGACAACCCTGATTGTTGGCTTTCCAAAGGAATGTAAGCCCAACCATATATTTGTTCATAGTGTGAACATCTACTCATTCTCATGTAAACACTTTATAATTTATTCACCACATGAACACTCTAGTAGTGCTTACACTAAAATTTTAAGTCTACTCAGGAGGCCTGAAACGAGGCAATCCATGACTGACAATCAAATTCTCTAAACATTACAGCTATGTCCCTTTGAAGTTGGGAGGCTAGAAGAACATAATCTTAGGCTGATGGTACCATGGGATCTTGATCGGAATTACACTTTTATTTTCTATAATCGATATAAAAAAGATAATTTATAATTTCATTTATAATTTATTGAGGGGTAGTACTATAATAGGTTATGGTCATCCCTCCATCATTTATGGTTTATGTATTATAGTGGTTACATTAAAGGAGCCTAATGAAGAATTCTCATTTAGAAGGCTCGTCTAATGAAGTGGTTTATTTGAGGTTTTGGTATGAGGTTTGAAGTGGAGGAAAGCTCTCGAGCCCAACGACCTTGACCCCAAACCCCTAAATCCTTAATCAACAATTCTTAGAATTAAGGAAAGAAGTAGGTGAGAGTAGTTGTAGGTAGAAGGCTTTAGAAAACAAAAAATGACTATCACATGGATCAAAAATAAAAACAATTTTCATATATGGCCTAGTTTAATATGGAAATGGTCAATATATTTGAAAATTATGGGCTTCGTCTAAGTTAAGGTTCTTTTTATGCGGCGCCCGAATATTTCACTTTTGTAACTACCCTAGAGGTGTTAGAGGAAAAGGAGGAGGATGATGATTTTGACTACTAGTTTCCCCCTCTTTCATTGATTTTGTATTTTCCTCTTTCTTTTATACAATTTATGTAACCCCCTAGTTTATAATAATAAATACATCTTTTTTTATATATGTATTAGTATGCATATGTGTTATTATTAATCATTTAGGAAGCTCCAGGATTAAGATAATGAGATATCCTTACTTTTAAAAAATGATATTAAAGAGGTAGAGCCTTAGCACTACTGCTATCATGCTTAGGCACTCTTATTCTATAGGACTTAGGCTTAAAACATGAGAGTACAATACCTTGCCACTCGATATTCAGCACTGTGGTGCTCAATAGACAAGCATTTTTGTTCATTCTACCTGAGAGGATGGTTCCTCAGTGATCAATATTCAGTGCCATGGTACTCTATAGAGAGTTATATGGTTCATTTTTCTCGAGAGGGTGACACCTTAGCACTTGATGTGTAGCATCACGATGCCCTATTTAGAACAAGAATCAAGTGTATAGTGTCTAAGTTTAATATCATAGATATTTAATAGAAACATTAAATTATTATAGTGACTCGCTTACGAGACAGCGTTGAGGCACCTTTAGATTTTGGACACACTGGAGAGCATGGCACCTGTTTTGGGCACATCGTTGAGTCACTATTCACTTAGTGTTTAAAATTAAAAATTTTGATGGCATAATGGCTTAATAATGCTAGATTTTTACATGTTCAATGTAAAGCACTCTTCTCATTTATCCTCAATCAAAGATGGTGGTGGAGAGTTTTGTTTCACACCAGAACTAAGTTTGATGGTAGAACATATTTTTAGTCGTGGTGCCTCAGCATTGAGGTAACGGTGCAGTAGCATTGTGTTGAGTGCAAGAAACCCAAGAGTATAGCACCTCGGTGCCAAGTATCTGGCAGCATGACACTATGGGAGAAAGTGCTAATACTTCATTTCTCAGATCTTGGTGCCACGACATCGCGAGATAGGTATGCACATGTTGAATAAGAATTCTTGAAGAATCTAATGATTTTTATAAAAATTTTGTTAGAGTAATGTTTTAACAATGCTAGGTTCTCATATTTTAGTGCAATTCTTCCTACTTCTGGATCTAAGATCAACAAAGAGATGTTTCTTTTTTTCTCAGGCCAAAATTAAGTTTAACGATCAAGGTTTTTTCTTCTAAACTATGGGATTTTAAAGATAAATGAGCATTCTTTTACTCTGGATCTAAGATCGATGAGATACACTGCTTCTAATTTTCACTGGATCCAAGATTGGTGGTCAAAATTTTATCAAAGATAGTTTTCATCAATCAAAATTAGGGAAAAGATGCATTATTCCCAAAATCTTTTACCTAAAGTGGATGGGGAATTACTCTCGTGGAGGTGAAAGTCTTTCCTACAGAGAGCACCAGTTCTCGAAAGTAAGAACACACTAAGAACTTAAATAGTGAGGGAACTAAAAGTGGAGAAGAGAGAAGAAAAAGTGGGGAGTAGTTTTCCCCCATTTTTATAGAGGTTCCTCCACTTATGGGTAGTTTTCCACCCCATAAATGTGCCACCAAACAAACTCCCATGGGAGTTGTTGCTTAAGGGATGGAAATGATAGTTTTTCTTATTTCTTTAATCTGCAGATCATATGGTTATGCCACAGCACCATACCATCGACTCGCCAAGTAGATTAACAGTTATCCTTCTAGAAGGATTGCCATGGTGCCTTAGCGCCAAGATGATAGCGTTGCAATGCTATGGACAAAAAATTTTATTTAACCTTTTTATGTGAATTGTCTTGACCCAAAACTTAATTGAATCAAAATTAATTTCAACTAATTTATCGCATGACACACAAAAAATCAACCATACCCATTGAGGTCTAAATTGATTAATCGATTTAATTGACCCAAATTGACCAATTTGAGACAAAAGGAGATAAACCCAAAATAAATCCAAGCCCTTTGAAATTGAACCTACTGAATCTATTTAAAACCTTAATTAAATTTGATTAAAGCAAATTTAGACTGGATTCTACTAATCGGCTCATTTAGCCTAAGATAGAATAATTGAACCTCATTAGGCCAAATTCAAATTAAATTAAAATATAATCTAAATTTAACCAATATAAATATTTCAAAACACTTATAAATTTATTTTTAAACATAACTCAATCAATTTAGCTTAATTTAATCTATTTGACCAATTTGGCCAATTGGCCCAACTTAGCCTAGTTTGATCATATGGCCCACGGTTAACTAAAATTCAATCCAAGCCAAATTAAATCAAACCAATTATTCTTATATGTTTCAAATTAACATTTTAGCATGACTCAATAGCTTCTTGAGCTTAATTTGATCAATTGGTTAACGTGCCTCAAATTGATCAAAAATAACCTATATTGATTGTATTTCCAAATCAAAATAAATTAAAACTAAATCAAATTTATAACTCAAAATTACTTAGGGAAATTAATTGAACTCAATGTAATAGTCATTTAAGCCTAATTTGTCCAATTTGGTCAATAGACCCAAGCAAATTCAAATTAACTTGATTAGGCCAATTTGGCTCAAATACAAAATAAATTCAAAGTAATTATGATCAATCAAACTTAAACATGCAAAATAAACACATTAAATGTATTTAAACCATAATCTAAACCTAATTTGATCAAACCAAATATTTGGCCTAACTCAAATGCAATACCATTTCCTCACCATCCCTTCACCATCTCCTCACATCACTCCATTTGCTTATCTTGGAATACTTTTAATCACTCAACCACCAAATAATAGAAATGTTAGCTACTCACCACCATATTGCTCTCCAATGGTGATTTTCAGCAAACCATGTGAGAAAAGAGGCTTAAATCCACACTTTTTTTTTTAGAAATATCTTCTCCACCTCCCAAGAGGTAAACCCAATGCATCCCCTATTTTCACACACAAAACATCAAACTAGGAGGATTTGGGTGAAAACATGACACTTTCTGGTTGGAGCAATCTAGTAAGGTAAAGTTAAGTAAATTAATTCAAAGATTCATCTCTTCTTAAGGATCACCTCCAAATAAAAAATTTCACTCAATATTAGCTTATGTTAAGTAAATTCCAAATCTTATTAGCAAACCATAAGTTTGATGTTTGTAAAAAAATAAGATGCTATTATAGAATTTTTTTTTATTCCCATTGCATTTTTCATTTTGAACCTCCCTAGCACGAAAAGAAGCAGTTTTCGATGATTATTGCTGAAAAATAGTGAACTCTAAAGACTTTTGGGTGGATTTCATCCACCCCTCCCACCTCAATCCGCCTATGATAAAAAAACAAGCCTAGGGTCATCCATTCTACTTGATTAAAATTGATGGCCATAATTAGATGTATATTTTTAATTTATTATAAACCCTTTTTGATCAAGACTATTTGAACCAAAAAAGAAATTAGATAGTCTAGATCTAATTATTTCTCACTCAATCTATGACATCTCTATGTTGCCCAATCAGTTGTCGACACACATAGATGAATGTCACATCAATGCTGACTAATTTAAGTAGAAAAATAGATGAATTTTTGGTCTAAAAATTACCAAAAAATAATTGCGGTGTTAAAAAATTATAAAAATTAAAATGCCCAACAAAATATTGCAAATATGACATATGATTTCTCATTTTGACGGGAATCCAATAAATCCAAAATCATTGAATTTCATTGGCTATTGTGAGATTAATATAAAAATTATCAAAAATTATAATTTTTAGGCAATCCCAAAATACTAAACCAATTAAGCTAAAAGTTTCAAGAATTAAACTTGATGTTAATCCCAAACTACCATAAACAATTTATGTTAAATAGCCTTTTGATTTATGAGTTATTAAATTATCAATTTCATTGGTTGATTTTTGAATAAATAAATAAATAAAAATTATGAAAACTTACCAAAAATAGTTCAAAATACTTTAACACATAATCAAGAACCTAGAAAAAATATTTAAGCCCTCTAAATTATTTAAAATCTTAAAAATCATTTAATTAATGCTTAATAAGGAATTAAAAATTCAATTAATTAATTTATAAAAATAAAAACTTTAAAATTCATAATAAATCAAACACTAAACCAAAAAAATACAAGTAACCTCTTTATGGATACATATTTCAGAGAGGAATCCAACAAATTAAAATCCTTTAATTAGATTAAATATTTAAAGGTTAATTTGAAAATTATCAAAAAATGGATAATTCCTTAATAACTCTTAAAATACAACTCAAACTAAGTGAAATTTTTTAGAGTAGCAACTTATTACAAATGTATCATAACCATAAAAATTTCAAGTCAATTAGACTTCTAAATTAAAAGATATGACTTTTACCTATTTTAGGATTTTTAGATAAAATAATTAATTTAATAATATAAAAATTATAGAAAAAAATATGAAAATTATTGAAGATATTTTTGTTAATATCAAGAATTTTGTTAAATTTAATTAGACTATCTGGATTTTATAAAATCTTAAAAATCACCAAATTAGGGCTTAATAAGGTATTAAGACTTTAATTAATTAAATTAATTAAACTTAAATTTAAAAAATTCATAGCAAATTACCCTTTAAGTGAAAAATTACAAATGACCTTCTCTAGATGTATATTTTTGAGAGGAATCCAACATAATTAAAAATGCTAAATTTTACTGAGTATTTTTGGGATAATTTGAAAATTATCAAGAATAATAATTTCCCCAATTAATACTAAAATACACTTTTAATTAACTTGAAATTTTTACGATAGGTTAACTATGCTAATGTACACTTCTTCAAAATGTTTTGTAAATTTTGGTTGATTAATTAAAAGTTAAGTATTTTAGAGTGCTTAATCACAAAACTTAATTAACAATTAAGAAAAAATTATAAAAAATTTAAATTTATATTTAAATGTATAAATACCATCACCTAACATAAAGACAAAAAAATATAACATCTTAGGTTGGCACTCAAACTCAAAATCACCATTATTAGAATTAATTAAGATTTAATAATCCATTAAATAGACAAGGACATAGAAAATCTATAACTAATTATGTAAGTCTCCAAAAGTTATGATCATCCCCTTCGTACTCAGCTAATAGTGAGATTTTCAATAAAATCAAAAGCCCTAATTGTTTTGATATATTTTGAGTCTAATTGATGATTTGAGATTTTTATTTTTTATTTAACTAGCCATAAATTATAAGCCTAAATGCATTAGAATTTTATTTATGTTAATTCATGTTCTATATTTTTTGATAATTTTAGGCTTATATTTTATTTCTAACTAAATTTTGAGATTCATCGAGCTTAATTATATTAAATGATTATTAAACTTTAATTAAATCATAAAAATTATTCATCCAATTTTTAAATCACTTAATGAATAGAGGGCATTGTGGGATAATCTTAGAGAGTCTAATTCTTTCAAATGTGTCTAAAGAACCTTGATTCAAATACCTTAAGTAAAAAAAGTTTAATTAGGTGTTAGTGGTGTTATGCTCATGTGATTAGTCTAGTGATAAGTGAAATAATTTACTTAAATTAACATGTGTTTTTAAGTAAAAAATTTATTATTTTATGATTTATTTTCATAATTTTAAGTGTTTATGATAGGAAATCTCTTATTGGAAAAGAAAAAAAAAAGATAAAATGCAGAATCATAGTACAACACCTAGAGCTAGTATCAGATGATAAGGCTGTGTAGAAATAGGGATAACAACACTACAATGCTAGATTTATAATGACCGGCACCGACTAACGCCAAGGTGCTACAACAACCAGTAGTTTCAATAGTGTAGGAAATTTTTGGAAGTTTCAAGAGGGAGCAGACCAATAATTATATAAATAAATTAAAGGCTATAAATAATAGGTATTAAGTAGTGTAAAAGGGGTTTTTTTGCAAGTAAGTGAGTCTAGTGAGCGTATGTGATAGTACATTGATAGCACTTGGAGAGAAACTCCAAGTGTTGTGCGGTGTGTGTGTGTGTGTGTCTGTGTGTGTGTATGTGTGTGTGTGTGTGGAGTGTAGTAGTGTGTTCTTTAATAAGTGGTGAAGAAGGAGATCAAAATCAAGCAATGAAAAAGGACTTCAAAAGCAAGCATTTTCACGATGAAGCAGTAGAGGATCACAAAGATTGGACTTTGAAGACTTGCATGGTGTGATATTTCCTTTCTTCTTTAGTTATCCTATGTCATACTTATAATGTTTAATGAGATTTTTCAGTTCTCTACTATAAAGCACTAATTTATAAAGTGTTATAGATTTATGTGAACTTTTTGGATGTTTGTTTTGTATTAAACTTTATTTGTTGATTAATATAAGAAATTATTCATGCTTTTAATGAATATGGTAATTTAATTTTCTTCATACATCATTTACTTGAGATCTAACAAATTGCAAAGTTAAAATCATGAATGATCTAGACATGTCGATAGAGTCCTAGAAAAATAATTAGAAAAAAGGAAAACAAATGCGCTTATTAATCATTATCGTGTTAGATAGTCTAAAGTGCTAAATATCCATTAAAATATAATTATTTTAGGATTCACAATCATTTAAAGGAAAATATGGGTAATATAACCAATCAAAATTTACTTACCACTAGGGAGAAAACTAGGTAAAGGGATTTGTTTTGTTATACTTATTTAGGCATAAGGGGTATAACATTTTTTTATCTTGGTTAACACTACAAGCTTAAAATTAATTCCACTAATTAGTTTAATTTAATACATAATCTAAAAATTTTATAAATTCAGAGTAGTACTTTTAAAAATTAAGAAAAACACATATTTTTATAAAGATATATAAATATAAAAAATATAAAACTTAGTCTTTTTTAATATCATGCAAAATATTATATAACCAATTTAATTAAGAAATTTTTCTTTTGTTAGATAAAAATTAAGTTTTAAATGTTAGTACTTAACTTGATATAAATTAATATCAATTTTTGCTCTAATCCTCATGGGAATGATACTCTACTCATTCTATATTAATTGATTTGACACATGCACTTATATTAGGGCAAAAAGGATCAATCATATCTATGGTGTTGTTGATGGAGATTGAAAGTAAAATAGTAATTTGTACTAAGTTAATAATAGTCTCAGTGAACTATTTTTAATTTGATATCTTTCTTTTGTTTATGTGTGTTATGTATTAGGTGTGAAATACCTTTGTACTTGTTTAGTGTACTACCATTTTAGTTTCAAATCAAAGTTGTGATTTCTAAACTTTGCATGTGTAAAGACAAAATTATAGAATTATTGTCATTGAATTTAAAAATCAAATAACTTTGTAAGAAAATTAGACAAGAAAAGAGTCTAGTGATCTAAGTGTAGAAATGCTGAATTATTTAGAAATAAATTCATTGATCCATTCTTAAATACAATTAATCTAAATTGGAGGAATTATCTTAACTTCTCATGGTACAATAATAATTTAAACTTTAATCAAATGAGAATATGAAAAATTAGAAAAATAAGTATTTTAATAATGATCAAAATTATATACCTATAATTTCATTAGGGTATCCTCTTCAATATCAACTTAAAGAAAAGAAGCTTTCACTTGAAAATTTATTATCTCAAATTAGAATCCAATTACAAAGTCAAACTGCTTATGTTAAAATTTAGAAATCCAACTAGGACAATTGGCTTACAACCTTGCAAATAAACCCCAAGGTAGTCTATCTTGTAACACCAAAATAGATAAAGAGCATCATAATGCGATAAAATTTAGAAGTGTAAAAGATGTGGGAGAGGAAACCTACTGAATGAAGCTCCATTGAATTGTATCAAATGCTTTGTGGATGTCCAACTTATGGCTAGGTTGTGACCCCTACATTTGGTATTGATGTCCCTAAGTAGTTCCTACACAAGTAAGGTGTTTTCACAAATATTCCACCCTTTGATGAAAGCACTCTAGTTGAGGGATATAATGTTGGCAAATAATGGTTGCAACCTTAGGGATATTATTTTGCTTATAATCTTACTTATAGTGCTAGTGAGACTTATGGGTCAAGACATATCACATTTAGGTGGAGAGTTTTGTTTAGGAATTGGGAATGATGGTAGAGGAGAAGAAGTATTTAGGCACACGATTACTAATGAAGAATTCTTGGATAGCTTGAATTACTTCATGTTTGATGACATTCTTTACCTTATTTTTAGTTGAGATTAATATTATCTTTATACTAATAATTAGGGCACATAATCCTAGATTAGGAACCTCCTAATTAGGCACATAGGAGATTATGCTAAGTGACCTAGTAAATTCTCCTAGTGTTTGATCTAACCTAATGGGATTAATTGGATCCAAACCCAACACAAATCTAAATAAAGAATTGAATCAAACACATTCCAATTGAAATCTAAATCCATTTGAGTTTAAAATAAGATAATTGGGGTGGTTAATTCAATTATCCTACATAAGCTTAAAATCACTTAAACTTAAAGAAATTTAAATGAAATAAAAACTAAAACTAATAATAAGATTAATAATAATAATAATAACTAATAATAGTACAAAAATAAAAAATAACTAAAAAACTAAAAAATAAAAAAACTAAAAATAAGTAAACTAACTAATAATAACTAATAATTAATAAAATAACTAAACTAACCAACTAACTAACTAACTAATAAAAGCTAAGAAAGCTAAAAAACCTAAAACTAAAAAAACTAATAAATTATAACTAGACTATAAATAATAAAAACTAAAAATAATAATAATAACTAATAATAACTAAAACTAATAAACTAATAACTAACTAAATGATAACTAATAAAAATTGATGAACTAATAAATAATAACTAACAAAACTAAACTAATAAATAATTAATTACTAATAAAATAATTAAAATCCTAATAAACTAATAATAACTAATAACTAATAATTAACTAACTAATAAACTAATAACTTAAAAAACTAAAAAAAATAATAAAACTAATAAAAAAACCTACTAAAATTGATAACTAATAATAATAATAATAATAATAATAATAATAATAATAATAATAATAATAATAATAATAATAACGAATAAACTAAACTAATAAAATAACTAAATTAATAAAATAAATAAAAAAATTAAAATAATAATAAATAAATAATAACTAAACTAATAACTAATAATAATAATAACTAAATAACTAAAAAATAATTAACTAAAAAACTAATAATAATAAATAATAATGTAACTAATTAAAAACTAAATAATAAATAAATAATACTAAAAAATAAATAAAAATAACTAATAATAATAAATAAAAATAATAACTAATAATATCTAATTACTAATAGTAATAAAACTAAAAAAAACTAATAAAAAATACTAATAATAAAATACTAAAAAACCTAAAAACTAAAACTAAAACTAAAATAAAAATAAAAACTAAACTAAAATAACTAAAATTAACTATAATAATAATGATTAATAAATAAACTAATAACTAATAACCTAACGAAGCTAATAATAACTAACTAATAATTAATAAAACTAACATAAAGTAATAAAAATAAAAAAATAAACTAATATAAATAATAAAACTAATAATAAAAATAATAACTAATAACTTATAATAATAATAACTAACTAAAAGCCTAATAAATAAAAAAACTAAATAAAAACCTAATATATAACAAAAATAACAAACTAATAATAACTAAACTAATAAAATTAAACTAATAATAAATAGAAAAACTAAAAAAATAATAACTATGCATTAATAAGAAAAAAAGACTAAACGAATAAAACTAACTAATAAAAGCTAATAATAATAACTAATAAATAAATAGCTAAACTAACTAAAACTAAATAACTAATAAACCTAACTAACAAACCTAAATCAGAGTCCCGTCCCCGAGCTATGGAGATTTATGATTTCCTTCGTCGGCGTCGCCTGTTTCGCCGCCGATAAGCTCACTTCATGGGACTTTCACTGATTCCCTCAGGAATTAGCGACCTCTAGTCATTTCAATGCCTTCTTTCGATTGACGTCATGCTCTATGTCATCTACCTCAACGAATTCAAGGGTAAACCCCCATGTTCTTATGGATTTGGTTTGAGCTTCTTCAGCCTTAGGTATTTTGGTTTCTAATCCTTCTATTTTATAAAATATTTTAAAGGAGCTCTTTCTAGTATGGATTCTCCTTATGTTCCCTCTCTGAATTTGGTTCAATCAACATTTAAAGGTGTTCCTCCTATTTTAATTTTAGATTTTGATATTGAAAAGCTTGCAAAGCCATTTACCTTTTCTTTGGTTGGTAAATTTTTTAGGCGCACTATAATAGAAGACATCCGTGCATTATTTCATAGTCTTAAACTTTCAGGTTCTTTTTCTATTGGCATAATTGATGCTAGACATATTTTGATAAATTTATCAAATGACCTAGATTATAGCAGAGTTTTTGCTAGACGATCTTACTATGTTTATAATTGTCAGATGCGTCTTCTTAATTGGACACCTCTTTTGATGTTAATGAGGAATCTCCTATTGCATTGGTGTGGACTTCTCTACCTAACATGTGTATTCATTTTCTCACTCATCAAATTCTTCATGCCATTAGTTTGATATTTGGGCATCCTTTACAAGTGGATCAAGCTACTGCCACTCATACTCGACTGTTTGTTGCTAGAATTTTGGTTGAGATTGATGTTACAGAAAAAATACCCTAAAGAAATCTGGATTGGTTCAAATAATTATAGTTTTTTTTTCAGATGTGGAATTTGAAAATCTTCCTATTTTTTGCAATCATTGTAAAATTCATGGTCATGTTTTTTTTTATTGTTTTATTGCCCATCCTTTTTTAAGGAAAAAGAAAGTTGATAAAGTTTCCTCTCTTCAAGTTGATAAAGAGTATTCTTTACATGATCCTAAAGCTAATCCTATGTTTCTTGGTGATAAAGCTAATCTTTGTTATAATCACTCTTTAAGACTTGCTTTAAATAACTCTATTAAAGAAAATCTTTTAGAAGCTAATTTTTATATGATTTCTGAAGGATCGGATGTTGTTGCTAACCCTATTTAGGATGTTGTTTTGAATGATGATATAAACAATAACTCTGTCTCTAATCATTTGGAGGATGAGTCCTTTTATCCCAAACTAGCTCATCATGCTTTAGATCATGGAAAATGATATGTTTCTTTACCATCTGTGAATGAGAATGATGGATAAATGAATGGTTTAATCCTTGAAAACTTAGCTTTAGCTTCTAATAATCTTTTAAAGGAAGATGATCTTATGAACTATGATAATGCTTTAATTATTAATAACTCTTTTCTTTTGAAGACTGATGCTAAAGATTTGATTGGTAATTCTGCTCAATCTTCTAAAGGGATTGATTATTGCAGTTTTGCTTCTCATGAAGGTTTAATTGATAACTTGGAGTCCGCTTCTCTTGCTTCTTTTTTTAATGAAGAGAGGCAGGTTTTTGACCTGGATTTATTGGATACTAATAATATTGATAATTAGCAACTTAATAAATCTATTTTTGCTCCTTCTTCAGACTCTTATTCTAAAATGCAACCTAACCCAAACTTTTCTAATTGATTTTCTTTAGATGATGCTGAATGCTCTCCTAAACAGTTGATTGTCACTTATGATCCTTAATCTTTTTATTACACCTCTGAATCTTTTTTGAATGGTGATTTTCTGGATAAAGGGCAAGGTTATAAAACTATTTATAAGAAAAAGAAAAAAAGAATGCTAATATTTATGTCCCTCATAATTTGCCGAGGGTCACTAGCTCTAAATCTTCTTGTAAATAATCTTTGTTATTTTCTTTTATGAATTTTGGTGGGTTAGATGGTTTCTGCTATGGTTGGCTTCTATTTTCTATTATAGTTGATTTTTTGGCTCTCTCTGGTCTTGGATTTTGGTTTGTTGGTTGTACTTGGTTGGGTGGGTTGCCTTCCAAGCATGAGCAGTTGTTAGTTGCTGCTTTTCTGGGTCATTTATTGGAGGCTTTTCTAGCTATTTTTTGTGGGTTGCCTTCCAGGTTCATGCTGATTATTGTTTGGTTATTTCTCATAGCTTGTGTTTATTTTGTTGTTCTCGTGAGCTTGGCCTTCTGTTGGAGCACTTTGTTTTGTAGGTTGTTTTATTATGTTTTAATTTCTAGTCAACTTTGCTTGTTCTTAGTTGGTTTAGAGTTGTTTGTTGGTTTTACTTTTAGGGATCAAGTGTTGATTCCTTTTATTTACCTTTTTGGTTGGTTTGACTATTTTTCCTGTCTCGGCTGTTTTGCCTTCTTCTGGTTTTTTTTGGCTAGTCTATGCTCTCTGGTTTTTGCCTTATGCTCTATGATTATTCCTTTTCCTTTCAAGTGGTTGGCCTTATGGACTTTGTTGGCTATGGTGGTTGTGTTGTTTTTATTGTGTCCATTTCATTTTAGCTGGCTGCATTTTCTATGATTCTACCCTTCCTTATGGCTTTCCTCTTGGCTCATCTATTCCATTTTCCTCTTTGCTACTTTTTGAGTTTTCAGCTCTATCTGGTAGGTGGATTTTAAGGCTATGATGGATGTGTTTCTTAATTATGGTTATTTTTTCTTTTTGACTGATAGCATTTTGTGTGATTGTAACCATTCTTCTAAAGTTTGAATGCTAACATAATTTATTGCCCTTTATTCTTCTTTCATTCTATTGGTTGAATTCTTCTTCTTTAGTTATGAGCCTGAGCCTTTAGGCCTTTTGTTTGGCTTTGAATGTTATAGTTTTATGACTATTTCATTAATCTTTCTTTCTAAGAATTTGCAGGGTGATTTTATTCCTCTTCAGGGATCTAGATCTTTCTATTTCTCTTGTGCAAGAGTATTTTGCTACTTTGTGTGTTTGAGGAGGACTTGAAATGGTTTTCATAATCTCTAGTTAATGCAAAGGGAGATGGACCTTGATTATCTGTTAGTCTTTTACAAGTTCTCTTTGTTGGCTATTGTCTCCTTCAATGTTCATTTTTTCTTTAGTTGTTTTTATTTTCTGCCTTTTATGGTACTTAGATGAGGATTTAGCTCTTTAGGCTTCTTGTCCCTCTTAGAGCATTAGATCTTTGAGCTTTATCCCCATGAAGGACTTTGTATCCCATTCTTTAGTTTAATAAAATTTTGCTTTGTTTTTTATTTAAAAAACCCCTAAACCCTAAACCCAAAAAACCTATAAACCTAAACCTAAACTAAATAAAACCTAAAAAAACCCTAAACTTAAATAAAATAAAATAAAATAAATTCTAAACTAAACTAAAAATCTAAATCTAAACTCTAAACTCTAAACTAAATTAAATATAAATTGAACTAAACTAAATCTAAACTAAATACTAAATCTAAAATCTATACTAAATAAAATCTAAACCTAAATCTAAACATTAAAACTAAATCTAAACTAAATCTAAACTAAACTAAATAAATTAAATCTAAAAACTCTAAAAAATCCAAACTAAATCTAAACTAACTAAATTAAAAAATCCAAACTAAATCTAAATAAAACACACACCTCCCAAAACCTAAAAATAAATTAAACTCTAAAATCTAAAATCTAAACTAAATCTAAACTCTAAACTAAATCTAAAAATCTAAACTAAATCTAAACTAAAATCAAAACTCCAAACCTCTAAATCTAAACTAAACTAAACTCTAAACTCTAAAACTAAATATAAAATCTAAACTAATGTAAACTAAACTAAACACAAATAAAATGTAAATTGAATCTAAACCCTAAAATAAATAAAAATCTAGACCTAAAAAATCTAAAACTAAAACTAAACTAAATCTAAACTAAATCAAAACTAAAAAATCAAAACTAAATCTAAACTCTAACATAAATCTAAAATCTAAACTTAATAAACTAAAATCTAAAATAAAAAATCTAAACTAAAAGCCCTATACTTAATAAACTAAATCTAAAATCTAAACTAAATAAACTCTAAACTAAACTAAAAATCTAAATCTAAACTGTAAACTAAATTAATTCTAAACTAAACTAAACTAAATCTAAACTAAATAGTAAATCTAAAATCTAAACTAAATAAAATCTATACCTAAATCTAAACCCAAAAACTAAATGTAAACTAAATCTAAACTAAACTAAATCTAAAAACTCTAAACTAACTATAAAATTTAAAAAATTTAAATTCTAAAACTAAAACCTAAACCCTAAACCCTAAACCCTAAAATCCTAAACCTTAAACCCTAAACCCTAAAGCCTAAATCCTAATCCCTAAACTCGAAACCCTAAACCCAAAAACCTAAATCCTAAACTATCCCTAACCCCTAAACCCTAAACACTAAACCCTAAAAACCTAAACTTCAACTAAATAAAAACTAAAAATAAAATAAGCTAAACCTAAATAAAATAAAAACATAAATTAAAACTTAAACCTAAAAATAAACTAAAATGAAAATAAAAACTAAACTAAAATAAAATATATAAAAACCCAAATGAAACTGAAAAAAAATAAAACAAACAAAAAAAATTAAAAATTGAAATAAAATAAAAACTAAATATAAAATAAAAATAAATTAGAGATAAAATAAAATAAAATAAATATTAAATAAAATCATAAACCTAAAAAATAAACCTACAAATAAAACTAAAATTAAATAAATAATAAAACTGAAACCCTAAACCCTAATAAATAAAAAATAAAACCTAAATCCTAAATTAAAAGGAAAAAAAACATAAACTTATGCCCTACAAAACCATAAACCCTAAACCCTAAACCCTAAACACTAAACCCCCTAAACTAACCCTAAACCATAAACCCTAAACCCTAAACTCTAAACTAAAATCTAAAATTTAAACTAAACAAAAATCTAAACTAAATCTAAATTTAAACTCTAAAAATCTAAACTAAACAAAACTAAATCTAAAAATCTAAACACTAAACTAAAACTCTAAACTAAACAACAAATAATCTAAACTAAATCTAAACTAAAATCTAAAATATAAACTCTAAACTAAACTAAACTAAATCTAAATAAAACTAAAACAAAATTGTATACTAAATCTAAAAATTTAAAAATCTAAACTCCATCTCTAAAATGTTAACAAAATCTAAACTTTAAACTAAATCTAAAAATTGAAACTAAATTTAAACTAAATTAAAAAATCTAAATCTATACTAAAATCTAAACTCTAAAACTCTAAATCTAAACTAAACTATAAACTCTAAATCTAAATCTAAAATCTAAACTAAACTAAACTAAACTAAATAAAAATAAAATCTAAACTACATATAAACTCTAAAATAAATAAAAATCTAAAACTAAATCTAAAAATTAAATCTAAACTAAATTAAATCTAAACTAAATCTAAATTAAACTAAATCTAAACTATATAAAAAATCTAAAACCAAAATAAACTAAAAATTCTAAACCAAAAAAAAAATGAAACTAAATAAACTAAATCAAAATCTAAACTAAAAAACTCTAAACAAAACTAAAATCTAAACTCTAAACTAAACTAAAAATCTAAATCTTAACTCTAAACAAAACTAAATCTAAACTAAACTAAACTAAACTAAACTAAACTAAACTAAACTAAACTAAATCTAAACTTAATCTAAAGTAAATCTAAAGTAAATCTAAAATCTAAATTAAATAAACTAAAATATAAACTAAAAAATCTAAACTAAAAAACTAAACTAAATAAACTAATTCTAAAAACTAAACTAAATAAACTCTAAACTAAACTAAAAATCTAAATCTAGACTCTAAATTATACTAAAAATCAAATTCTAAACTCTAAACTAAACTAAATCTAAACCAAAAACTTAATTTAAAATCTAAATTAAATAAAATTCAAACCTAAATAAAAATAATAAAACTAAATATAAACTAAACTGAAGAAACTAAATCTAAAAACTATAAACTAAATTTAAACAAAACTAAATAAAAAAATCTAAACTAAATCTAAGCTAAATCTAAAATCTAAACTCTAAAACCTAGACTTAAACCCTAAAAAACCATAAACTCTAAACCCTAAACCATAAATCCTAAACCCTAAACCCTAAACCCTAAACCCCCTAAACTGACTCTAAACCCTAAATCCTAAATTAACCCTAAACCTTAAACCCTAAACCCTAGACAACAATCCTTAAAAACCTAAACCTAAAAAATACCTAAATCTGAATAAATAATTAAAATAAAAACCTAAACCTAAACTATAAATAAAAAAAATTAAAATTAAAACTAAACTAAAATAAAATAAATTAAAACTTAAACCAATCTAAAACATAAAATAAACATAAAAATAAATAACCTAAATAAAATAAAAACTAAATCTGAAATAAAAATGGAATAGACCTAAAATAAAATAAAATAAAAACTAAATAAATTCTAAACCTAAAAATAAATAAAAAAAAACCTAAGCCCTAAACCCTAAACTAAACACTAAACCCTAATAAATAAAAAATAAAACCTTAACCCAAAATTAAAAAAAATTCTAAACCCTAAATTCAAAAAAAAAAACCTAAACCTAAACCTAAACCCTAAAAAACCCTAAACCCTAAACCCTAAATGCTAAAACACTAAACCCTAAAACCCTAAACCCAAAGCCCCCTAAACTTACCTTAATTCCTAAACCCTAAACCTAAAGTTTAAACTAAAATCTAAAACCTAAAATAAACTAAAATCTAAACCAAATCTAAATCTAAACTCTAAAAATCCAAACTAAATCTAAATTAAACTAAACTGAATCTAAAAATCTTAACTCTACACAAAAAATCTAAACTAAGATACTAAATTCTAAACTAAACTTAAAATTAAACTAAAAAAATCTAAACTAAACTAAAAATCTAAATTAAATCAAAATAATACTAAATCTAAATAAAAATTTAAAAATATAAAATCTAAACTCTAAACTAAACTAAAACTAAACATTAAATTAATTCTAAAAATCTAAAAATCTAAACTAAATTAAATGTAACTCTAAAATCTAAAATCAAAATTAAATCTAAAAACTAAACTAAATATAAAAATCTAAACAAAATATAAACTAAATCTAAAAATCTAATTGTAAAAAAAATCTAAACTCTAAAACTCTAAATCTAAACTAAACTAAACTCTAAATTCTAAAACTAAATCTAAAATCTAAACTAAACTAAACTAAACTAAATAATAAGAAAATCTAAACTAAATCTAAACTCTAAAATAAATAAAAACCTAAACCTAAAAATCTAAATTGAAAAATGAAATCTAAACTAAACTAAATCTAAACTCCAAACTAAATCTAAATCAAAACTAAATAAATTAAAATCTAAACTAAAAAATCTAAACCGAAAACCTAAACTAAATAAACTAAATCTGAAAGCTAAACTAAAAAAACCCTAAATTAAACTAGAAACCAAAATCTAAACTCTAAACTAAACTAAATCTAAACTAAAATTAACTAAATTAAACCAAATCTAAGCTAAAAATAAAAATTAAAATCTAAACTAAACTAAACAAAAAATCTAAACTGAATATAAACTAAATCTAAATCTAAACTCTAAAACATAAACCTAAACCCTAAACCCTAAAACCTAAAACCATAAACCCTAAACCCTAAATCCTAAACCCTAAACCCTAAACCCTAAACCCCTAAACCCTAAACCCCCTAAACTAACCCTAAACCCTAAATTGTAAATGTTAATCTCAAAAAATCTAAACTAAACTAAAATCTGAACTATGTCCAAATATAAACTCTAAAAACTAAACTAAATCTAAACTAAACTAAACTTAACTTAAAATCTAAACTCTAAATTAAAAATCTAAACTAAAAAACTAAAATCTAAACTAAACTGAAAACTAAACTAAAAAAATTCAACTACACTAAAAATCTAAACTAAATCTAAACTAAAATAAACCTAAACTAAAATCTAAAAATCTAAACTCTAAACTCTAAACTAAACTAAACTAAAACTAATCTCTACACTAAATCTAAAAATCTAAACTAAACTAAAATCTAAGCTCTAAAATCTAAAATCTAAACTAAATCTAAACTAAATCAAAAAATCTAAATCTAAACTAAAATCTAAACTCTAAAACTCTAAATCTAGACTAAACTAAACTCTAAACTCTAAAACCAAATCTAAAATCTAATTAAACTAAACTAAACTAAACTAAATAAAAATAAAATCTATACTAAATCTAAACTCTAAAATAAATAAAAATATAAACTTAAAAAATATAAAATTAAATCTAAAATTAAATCTAAGCTAAATCTAAACTAAACTAAATCTAAACTAAATATAAACAAAATCTAAACTAAAAAATCTAAACTATTTATAAACTCTAAACTAAATCTAAAATATAAACCAAATAAATTAAAATCTAAATTAAGAACCTAAACTAAATCAAAAATCTAAACTAAATAAACTCTAAACTAAACTAAAAATCTAAATCTAAACTAAATATAAACTAAACTAAATTAAGTCTGAACTAAAATCTAAATCTAAAATCTAAACCAAAATCGAAACCCTAAAATTAAATCTAAATTAAATCTAAACTAAACTAAATAAATTAAATCTAAATCTATAAACTAAAATCTGAACTAAACTAAAGAAAAAAATCTAAACTAAATCTAAATATAAAATTCTAAACTCTAAAACCTAAACACTAAAAAACTTTAAACCCTAAACCCTAAAATCCTAAAATCCTAAACCCTAAACCTTAAACCCAAAACTCTAAACCCTAAACCCTAACTAAAAAAATTAAATTAAATTAAAACCTGAAGCAAAACCCAAACCTAAACCTAAACCTAAAAATAAAATAAATAAAAATCTAAATGAAACTAAAAAATAAAATATAACCAAAAAATAAAAAACCTAAATAAAATAAAAACTAAATCTAAAATAAAAATAAAATGTAAATAAAATAAAATAAACTAAAACCTAAATAGAAACCTAAACCTAAAAATAAAACTCAAAATAAAACATAAAAATAAATTAAAAATAAAACCTAAACCCTAAACCCTAAACCCCAATAAATAAAAAATAAAACTTAATCCCTAAATTTAAGAAAAAAACCCTAACTGACCCTGAAAAACATAAACCCTAAACCCTAAACCCTAAACCCCCTAAACTAACCCTAAACCCTAAACCCTCAACTCTAAACTAAAATCAAAAATCTAAACAAACTAAAATTTAAACTAAATCTAAGTTTAAACTCTAAAAGTCTAAATTAAATTTAAAGTAAACTAAATTAAATCTAAAAATCTAAACTCCAAACTAAAAATCTAAACTAAAATCTAAACTATACTAAAAACTAAACAAAAAAAAATCTAGACAAAACTAAAAATCTAAACTAAATTAAATCTAAACTAAAACCTAAAAATCTAAACTCTAAACTCTAAACTAAAGAAAATTAAATCTAAACTAAACAAAAGCTAAACTCTAAACTAAATCTAAAAATCTAAAAATCTAAACTACACTAAAATTTAAACTCTTAAATGTAAAATATAAACTAAATCTAAACTCTAAACCAAATCTAAAAATCTAAACTAAATCTTAAAATCTAAATCTAAAATAAAATATAAACTCTAAAACTCTAAATCTAAATTAAATTAAACTCTGAACTCTAAAACAAAATCTTAAATCTAAACTAAACTAAAACTAAATAAAATTAAAATCTAAACTAAATATAAACTCTGAAATAAATACAAATCTAAAACTAAAAATCTGAAATAAAATCTGAAAAAAAAATCTAAACTAAACCAAATAAAAATAAATCTAAATTAAAAAATCTAAACTAAATGTAAACTAAACTAAATTTAAACTCTAAGCTAAATCTAACATCAAAACTAAATAAACTATAATCTAAACTAAAAACCTAAACTAAATAAACTAAATCTCAAATCTAAACTAAATAAACTCTAAACTAAACTAAAATTTGAATCTAAATTCTAAACTAAACTAAATCTAAACTAAACTAAACAAAATCTAAGCTAAAAACTAAATCTAAAATCTAAACTCAATAAAATCAAAACCTAAATCTAAACCATAAAACTAAATCTAAACTAAATCTAAACTAAACTAAATAAACTAAATCTAAAAACACTAAACTAAACTAAAAATCTAATCTAAATTTAAACTAAATCTAAAATCTAAAAAAATGTAAACTCTAAAACCTAAACCTAAATCCTAAAAAATTGTAAACCCTCAAACCCTAAACCCTAAACCATAAATCGTAAATCCTAAACCATAAACCCTAAACTCTAAACCCTAAACTAACCTAAACCCTAAACCTAAAATCTTAAACCTTATATTAACCCTAAATCCTAAACCCTAATCCCTAAACCCTAAACCCTAAACCCTAAAAACCTAAACATAATCTAAGTAAAACCTAAAATTATAATAAATAAAAAAACCTAAACTAAATAAAACATAAAAATAAAATAAAGCTAAAGCTAAAGCTAAACCTGAACCTAAAAAAAAAATATATTAAAAAAATAAAACTAAACTAGAATAAAATAAATAAAAACCTAAACAAACTAAAAAATAAAATAAACCTAAAAATATCTTAAATAAAATAAAAACTTAATCTAAATATAAATAAAATAAACCTAAAATAAAATAAAATAAAAACTAAATAATAACCTAAGCCTAAAAAATAAAGCAAAAAAATAAAACCTAAAAATAAATAAATAAATAAAACCTAAACCCTAAACCCTAAACTAAACCCTAAACCCTCCTAAATAAATAATAATAATTAAACCCCAAATTAAGAAAAAACCTAAACCTAAACTGTAAAATACCATAAACCTTAAACCAACTAAACTATCCTTAACATTAACCCTAAACTAACCTAAACCTAAAACCCTAAACTAACCATTAACCCTAATCCTTAATCCCTAAACCCTAAACCCTAAACCCTAAACCCTAAACCCTAAACCCTAAAAACCTAAACCTAATCTAAATAATACCTAAAAATAAAGTAAATAGAAAAACCAAAACCTAAATAAAATATAAAAATAAAATAAAGTAAAAACCTAAATTAAAATTTAAACCTAAACCTAAACCTAAAAATAAAATAAATTAATAAAATAAAAACTAAACTTAAATTAAATAAATAAAAAGCTAAACAAAAATAATAAAATAAAATAAACCTAAACATAAAAAACCTAAATAAAATAGAAATTAATTCTAAAATAGAATAAAATAGACCTAAAATAGAATAATATAAAAACTAAATTAAAACCTAAACCTAAAAGATAAAGCTAAAAATAAAACCTAAAAATAAATTTAAAGTAAACCCTAAACCCAATCCCTAAGCTAAACCCTAAACCTTAATAAATAATAAATAAAACTTAAACCCTAAATTAAAAAAATAACTAAACCTAAACCCTAAAAAATCATAAACCCTAAACCCTAAACCCTTAACCGTAAACCCAAAACCCTAAAACCCTAAACCCTAAACCTTAAACCCTAAACCCCCTAAACTAACACTAAACCTTAAACCCTAAACTTTAAACCCTAAACTCTAAACTAAAATCTAAAATCTAAACTAAACTAAAATCTAAACTAAATCTAAATTTAAACTTTCAAAATCTAAACTAAGTCTAAAAATCTAAACTCTAAACTAAAAATCTAAGCTAAAAAACTAAAATCCAAACTTAACTAAAAAATAAACAAAAAGATATAAACTAAACTAAAAACATAACTAAAAATCTAAACTAAATCTAAATTAATCTAAATCTAATCTAAAATCTAAAATCTAAACTCTAAACTAAACTAAACTAAACTAAATCTAAACTAAACTAAAACTAAACTCCAAACTAAATCTATAAATCTAAAAATCTAAACTAAACTAAAATCTAAACTCTAAACTATAAAATCTAAACTAAATCTAAACTCTGAACTATATTTTGTATTGACCCAATTTGGTCTTTTAGGTCAATTTGGGTCAACTAAGAATAAGAAGGCCAATTGGGTTTGGTTTTGTGCAATTGAAGGTCAAGTCATATTCAAATATTGATTTTGAGTTGGTATGAATCATTGTGGGGATTTAGGTTACAATTTGTCTAATTTAAGTTCATATGGGTTAAGGGGTTGATTTGGTCAAATGACCAAGTTGACTTGGTTTGACCCAATTTGTGACACTTGATCAACCTAGGGTGATTAAAAAACATGATAGGAGGCTTTGGTTGGCTTGTCTCAATCCAATTTGGGTAGGATTGGAACTTGGTTCAAATAGGTCAAATTGCCCACTTTGGGTCAAGTGGACCAATTGAGTTTAGTTAGCATGATTTTGGGTTGAGTTTGATTTAGTTGAGTTTATATATAGATTTAGGATTGATATATAAATTCAATTGCAATTGATTTGGGTTTAGGATGAGTTTTGGTTCATTTGGATTTTCCAAGTTAAGATGGCTAGTTGGGTTTGATTTGGGTTGATTTTAGTTTAGTTTGATGATTGTAGATTTCATTTATATTTAGGAAGATAATTAAAGGAATAATTGATTCATGAGAAAATTAATTTAATTGGGTTTGTATTGAGTGGATTTTTGGGTAAGTCTATGGAAATGGTTTATGTGGCTTAGGAAAGATCTTTATTTAGTTTGATTTAGTTTTGATGATTTAAATGTATATTTTATTTATATTTGTGAAGATGATTGAAGATATGAATTCATTATAAGAAAATAAATCTAGTTTAAGTTTATTTGGATGGAAATTTAGCTAAGTCCATGAAGGTAGGTCATAGGGCCTGGGTTAGGTGCTTGTGGTTCGATTTGATTTAGATTGATTTACTTTTGATCATTTGAAAGTAGATTAGATTTATGTTTAAGAAGATGATTAAAGATATAAATTGATTATGAAAAACTAAATTAATTTTAGATTGATTTAGATTAAGATTTTGCTAAGTCCATGGGATAGGTCATAGGGCTTAGGTTTGGATTTTGGTTTGATTTGATATTTGATATATGATTTGGTTGTAGGCTTGATAAGAACTGAATTTGGTTGTGGCTTAAGAAGATGAACATGACTTGGGTTCAAGCCATAGGGTAGGTATATTGTCCTAATCCCTAAGGCATAACATAATCCTATTGCTTGTAAGTCTCAGGCGAAAGCTAAGTGCTCACCTAAATGCTAGAAGTATCTTATGACTAGGGAAGTCTTAGTGTCTAGAAGACTCTTAAGACTAAGATGGGAAGATTGAATCCTCACTCTAATAGTGAGGTCAATGAAAGGACTCCCAATAGGTGTGGTGTAACTGACAGGGCACACCGCATGTATTGGCATTGACCAAGCGATCAACAATGTCAAAAGGACTGCAAGCACTAATGGAAACAATCTATACCTAAACTTGAAAGGTAAATAGAATCATGATCTTAGTGCAATGTAGTTCTCTTTATTCCAAGGGCATAAAAGAGCCAAGAGGATTTGATGACAATTCCATGTCAAGGACATGGAGGGAGATCCGCTAGGGGATCACACATGCATTGGACATGACATGTGAGGGGTCTATGTCTAGGGCATAAAAGAAGAAAATCTACTCGAGATAATGATTGAATTTGATTTGATCATATGATTTATGGAAAGATGATCTATTGAGGATAAGAATTTATAATCCGTTAAGGATTAAGATAGAATCAACTTTAATTTATTTTGCTTTAATTGATGTGGAGGCATATCTGCTAGAGATATGGGCTCGACTTTGCTAGAGATCTATGAACCTTCCACTAGGGAAGCAAGTTTGGGCTTCGATGGAGATTGGGATTTGAGTTTGATTTCATAGATTTGTTTGGGGATGTATCCCTTGAAGATAAAATTTGGTTTGATTTCTTTTATTTAGACTCCATTAGGGGAGTTGATTTAATTTGTCTCCACTAGGGAGGTTGGCTTTGAATTTGATTTGTTTGCATGACTTGATTATATATGATTTGGGGCTCCACTAGAAAGAAGGGTGTGATTTAACTCCACTAGGTAAAATTAGATTGGGTTTAATTTAATTTCAAGTAATGTATGGACTCGTGTCGGTGTGTGATGGACCCACTGAGAAGGAGCTATATCAACCATAACCTATCTCAGGTTTACAAATCCAAAAGGATAGTCTACTGGTTATGGGGTAGAGCTAGCCAGCCTAAAGGTTTGCTTTTCGGTGTGCAACGGCTATGCTAGGAAAAAGGCATAACAGACTTACATCTTCAAAAGCAAGAAACAACCGGGTGCCCTGTTGGATGCATAATAAATTGAACCCGACCTAGGAGACTACTGAATGAATTCCCCTAGGGACTTATGTCAAGTCAAAAGTAAATAGGATTAATTTTATCTTAATTTCATGAGATTTGATATGGTTTGTTAGAATTGAATTGAGTTAATTTAATTTGGTTTGTTTGGTTTAGTTTGATTTTGAATTGAGGGCATATCTGTCGGGGATGTGAGCTCGGTCAAGTTTGATAGATTTAATTTATGGACCGCAGTGAACATTGAGAAGGGTCTATATCGAACGATCTTATCTCGATTTACATATCCAAAGTGATAGTCTACTACTCGTGGAGTAGAGCTAGCCAACCTAAGGGTTGCCTTTGATAGGAGGTTGGAAGGAAGGACTTACAACTTCCAAAGCAGGAACAATCTGACCTGGTAGCACAACAAATCAACCCGAGACTGAAAGTGAAAGCCGGGACTTATATGAACTCAAGAGTAGTCAGGCAATTCCTATAGGGAGGTTTGCTGACACTACCCTAAAGATAGGATGTGGCTTAGAAAAGGTATAACTATGGGTATCCTTTTAATCCACAAGCGAATATATATTATATTTATATGTCTGAGTGGACCTTGTTGGTGTGTGAGGAACCACACTGAGAACGAGCTATGTAGGCCTTAACCTATCTCAGATTTACTAGACCAAAGAAGAATCTGCACATCTACAGGATGGATTCTCCAACCACAGGGGTGGTTACTTAGATAAGGCAATTGTCTGATCTAATAGTAACCTGGGTAGTGTCTAAATAGGGTCGCAAAGGACGTGATCTAAATACCGTGTCCATAGAGGTGGTGCTGCTAGGGGCATTATTCTGAGCCCTATAAAAGAAAGCTTATAGGTGTATGATGGCCAACTTAAGGAGAGAGCATAGCGTACTTATCATGTCAAACCAACCGCTCAATGTGCATCTTTGTGGGTAGTTTATCATCAGCAGATAGATGCTATCCAACCTAGAGTGACTACTAAGCGAGGAGCCCCCAAGAAGGACTGGACCTAGACTTGAAGAAATCAGGAGGGAAGGAACCTTTAGGGGACTTATCTTAAACCACAAATATACTCTACCTAGTCACTACACAAAAGCTAATCCAAGAAGAAAGTGTAGCAGACTTACACCCTCTTAAACAAAGCCAACATGAGGTAGCTTACCGGCCGCACAATATGGCCTACAAAACTAACAAGGCTCTAATTAATGTGTAGTGGCCAAGTAAAGAATAAAAGCATAGCAAATTTACATCCACCAAAGTAAGAAGACCATTGGGGTGAAACACTAGTAGCGTAGCACGTCAGCCTGACCTAGAGAAGCTACTGAGTGAGTGTCACTCGGGGGGTTATCTCAACCTAGAGTAGCCTGAGAAAAAATATTTGTGTTTGTTTTATATGTTTATGAATAGTTTGTGTTTATTTGATGAAGGGATAAGATACTCGCCCTTACATCTACCCTAACCATCAAGCATTCATAAATAAGAATACTTCAAACATGGAAGAGATTGAATTCAAAATAGAATTTTCATTCATGATAATTATTTTCAAACATGATTTATGGATAATATTTCTTTAAGTAGAGCCTGTTAATTGGAAGCATTGGGAGCTCTCCCTTATGATTAATAAGCTGATAAGATCTTCTTAGGTAAGCCTTCTCTATGGCTTGCCTCCCATCTTGCGATAAGAAATAATTGGTCTCCTTATAACTAAAATAAGCTCTCCTAATTGAATTGCTCTAGGACGGGCCAACTTGTTGGGAGCTTGAATCATTTTGGCTTTATACAACTTGAGATTTTGGCATGCCTGGCTCACTTCCAAACCTTTGAGATATTCTAACCACAACTTTGTATTCTACTCTGTTGTGATCATGCTACCCATAGCTATCCTTAGTGATGGGAGTTGGGCTTCTAATGGTAGAACAATTTCAAACCCATACACTAAGAAAAGGAGAACAGTTAGAATTCTATGTGGTGTCAGTAGGCAAGGCTTCAACTAACTATTCATGCCACTGTATCTTGTTGTCATCGAGTGTCTTATTCAGTATTTGGATGAGAGTTTTATTGAAGGCTTTTGCTAAGTCGTTTGCCCTTGGGTAGTAGATGGTAAAATATCTCCAATCAATGCTATGTCTCAGGGAAAAGTTGTTGATTTCGGTGCTCTTGAATGCAATACCATTATCAAATATAATTCATCCAGGCACCCCAAACCTATATTTGATATGGTTCCTAAAAAACTAGAGCACATGATGAGTTATGTCCTTTTTGAGCAGAATCATTGAGGCACCCCCAACCCACCCATCAAAGTACATCTCCCAGTAGTGAATGCTAGTATGCTCTAAGTTCATGATTTGTTCATTGGGAAGATCATCAATTAACAATAAGTTAGTAGGAAGTGAGTGTGCCACTAAAAAATTTGCTAGCGCTTGTCCTTTCATCGTACGGAGGGGTACAAACATGATGTCAAACTATGAGAGGATCATGGACCATCGTGCCAATTATCCAGATAACATCAGCCGAGTCATGAGATTTTGTAGTGGATTAATTCTAGAGATCAAGTTCACCTTATGAGAAAGCATGTCATGTCACAGCTTTTGGGATGCAAAGATTAAAGCTAGGCAATGCTTCTCAATGGGTGGATAATTAGCCTCAGCAAGGATTAGATGACAGCTGAGGTAGTAGAGTGCATTTTCCTTCCCTTCATCTTAACCATTCAAAAACTACTCTCAAGTCAAAGAAATGGTCTTCTTTTTCTCTACTTTTAACCACGAGATCATCAACGTAACATTAGACTTGATGATGAATGAGTTCATCAAAGATTTGAGTAATGGCCCGCTGATATGTAGCACCAAAATTTTTAAGGCTAAAAGGCATGACCTTATAATAATAGACTCCAATCGGGGTTCTAAAAGCAGTGTTTCTTTTATCTTCAGGGGCCATCTTTATTTGGTTATATCTAGATGAGCCATCCATGAAAGAGAAGACAGCAAGAGATGAGGCAATATGCATCATCAGTTCTGGTATCGGTAGTGAAAATTCATCTTTTGGACATGCCTTATTTAAATCCCTAAAATTGACGCATATGCAAATTTGGCCATTCTTTTTCTTAATTGGGATGATGCTAGTTAACCATATAGGGTAACTTTCTTCCCAAATGAAGCCAATATCGATGTTTCTTGACTTCAAAAATGACCTTCTATTCGATGTCTAATTGCATGCATCTAGGAGCTTATTTGATAGGGTTAGCACTAGGCTCTATTGCTAATTTATGGACTACTACATCAAGAAACAAACTGGGCATCTCTTCATAACTCCATGTGAAGCAGTCCTTAAACTCAATGTGGTGTTTATTTTCATGTGAGGGGGGGGACACCATTCGATAGGGGTACTTATTGAAGTGATCAGGTTTGATATTGAGGCATGATGTATTATCTCAAAACATAGAGGCATCATCCTTCAATGGACCTAATCACCTAATAAGAACTCTTAAGGCATGATGGGTCTTCAAATATACCAGAGATTTTTCCCCTTCATTACATGGATGAATAAAGAAGGGTTTATATTAAACTGGGTTCTAAAGTTCCTTATGGGGGCAAGCCTCCATAGTTAATTACATCCTAGGGAATGAAATTCTATAAGAATACTCTCGATTAAAGGAGACAATTATCATCTCTAAAGATTTCAAGGTTAGACTATCAATGTATTGGTTGTATTTGGAAAATCAATTGGGAAAGTTAAGGGAGAAGACTTATTTTAAAATCCAATGGGCATAAGTAGGAAATGCTTATGATACTAGGAAGCCTAGTGAGCATTCCAATCTATTCTAATAAAATAACTAATAACTAATAATTAAATACCTAAACATTCTAATCTAACTAATAAAAATAACTAATAATAAATAAAGTAATGATAACTAAGAATAACCAAACTAACTAAAAATAACAATAATAATAACTAATAACTAATATTAATAAAAATAATTATAAAAAATTAAAAAATTAAAAAAAATAAAAATAACTAAATTAAGTAGTAATAATTAATAACTAATAAAATAACTAAACTAACTAGTTAACTAACTAACTAACTTACTAACTAATAAAAACTAAAAAAACTAAAAAAAACTTTAAACTAAAGAAACTAATAAATAATAATTAAACTAATAAATAATAAAAACTAAAAATAATAATAATAACTAATAATAACTAAAACTAATAAACTACTAACTAACTAAATAATAACTATTAAAAACTAAATAATAAATAATAACTAATAAAAATTAAACTAATAAATAAATAATTACTTATAAAACTAATAAAAAACTAAACTAATAAACTAAAAAACTAATAATTAATAATTCTACTAATAAACTAAACTTAAAAAAAACTAAAAAAATAATAATAAAACTAATAAAAAAACCTAATAAAACCAATAACTAATAATAATAAAAATAATAATAATAATAATAACTAATAAACTAAATTAATAAAATAACTTAACTAAAAAACTAAATAAAAAAGTTAAAATAATAATAAATAAATAATAATTCAACTAATAACAAATAATAATAACTACATAACTAATAAAACTAACTATTAAAAATTAATAATAATAACTAATAAATAAATAACTAAACTAACTAAACTAATTAAAACTAAATAACTAATAAACCTAACTAACAAACCTAAACTGGAGTCCTATCCTCGAGCTCTAGTGATTTATGATTTCCTTCGTCGGCATTGCCTATTTCACCGCCTCTAGGCTCGTTTCATAGGACTTTAACTAGATTCTCTCAAGAATCGATGGCCTCTGGCCATTTCAATGCCTTCTTTAGATTGACACCATGCTCTATGGCCTATACCTCGACAAATCCATGGGGAAACCCCCATGCTCCTATGGATCTGGTCAGGGATTCTTCGACATAAGGTATTTTGGTTGCTAATCCTCTTTCTTTTATGAAATCATTTAAACAAGCTCATTATGGTATTGATTCTCCTTCTATTCCCTCCTTGAATTTGGTTCAATCAACATTTAAAGGTGTTCCTGCTATTTTAATTTCAGATTATTATATTGAAAAGCTTGTAGAGCCATTAGCATTTTCTTTGGTTGGTAAATTATCTTCCGGATGCCCTAGAATGGAAGACATCCATGCATTTTTTTCATAGTCTTAAACTTTCAAGTTCTTTTTTGTTAACTTAATTGATGCGAGATATATTTTGATAAAATTATCAAATGACCTGCATTATAGCATAATTTTTGCTAGACGATCTTACAATGTTTATAGTTGTCAGATGCATCTTCTTAAATGGACACCTCTTTTTGATGTTAATGTGGAATCTCTTATTTCACCGGTGTGGATTTCTTTACCTAACATGCGTATTCATTTTATTACTCATCAAATTCTTCATGCCATTGGTTTGATTTTTGGGCATCCTTTACAAGTGGATCAAGCCGCTGCCACTCATACTCAACCGTTTGTTGCTAAGAATTTGGTTGAGATTGACGTTACAAAAAAAATACCCTAAGGAAATCTGAGTTGGCTATGATAAATATGGTTATTTTTAGAAGTTGGAATTTGAAAAGCTTCCTATTTTTTGCAATCATTGCAAAATTCATGGTCAAGATTTTTCTAAATTTTTATTGCCCATCCTCATTTAAGGAAAAAAGAAAGTTGAAAAAGTTTCCTCCGTTCAAGTTGATAAAGAGTCTTCTTTACATGATCCTAAAGCTAATCCTGTGTTTCTTGGTGTCAAAACTAATCTTAGTAATAATCACTCTTAAAGACTTTTTTTAAATATCTATGTTAAAGAAAATATTTTAGAAGCTAATTTTGATAATATTTTTGAAAGATTAGATGTTGTTGCTAAACCTATTCAGGATGATGTTTTAAATGATGCTATAAATAATAACTCTGTCTCTAATCCTTTGGAGGATGAGTCCTTTTCTCCCAAACTAGCTCACCATGCTTTAGATCATGGAAAGGGATCTATTTATTTGCCATCTTTGAATGAGAATGATAGAGAAACGAATGGTTTAATCCTTGAAAACTTAGCCTTAGCTTCTACTAATCTTTTAAAGGAATATGCTCATATGAACTATGGCAATGCTTTAATTGTGAATAACTCTATTCTTTTGAAGATTGATGAAGCTTTGATTGGTAATTCTAGTCAATTTTTTAATAATGATCACTTTGTTTCTAAAGGGATTGACTCTTGTAGTTTTGCTTCTCATGAAGGTTTAATTGATAACTTGGAGTCTGCTTCTCTTGTTTCTTTTTTTTTAATGAAATGAGGGAGGTTTCTTACCAAGATTTGTTGGATGCTAATAATATTGATAATTGCCAACTTAATAAATCTTTTTCTGCACCTTCTTTGGTCTCTAATTCTAAAATGCAACCTAACCCAAAATTTTCTACTTCATTTGCTTTGGATGATGCTGAATGTTCTTCTAAGCAATTAATTGTTACTTTCGATCCTTGCTCTTTTATTACACCTCTGAATCTTTTTTGGATGGTGGTTTTCTAGATAAAGGGCATGGTTATAAAATTATTTATAAGAAAAAGATGAAAAAGGATGTTAAGATTTATGTACCTACTAATTTTCCAAGGGTCACTCGCTCTAAATCTTCTTGAAAATAATCTTTGTTATTTAATTATATGGATGTTGGTGAGTGAGATGGTTTATGCTTTGGTTGGCTTCTATTTTATATTATGGTTGGTTTTTTGGCTCTCTCTCTCTCTGGTCTTGGATTTTGGTTTGTTGGTTGCACTTGGTTGGGTGGGTTGCCTTCGAAGTATGAGCAGTTGTTGGTTGCTACTTTTCTGGGTCTTTTACTTGAGGCTTTTCTGGTTATTTTTTGTGGTTTGCCTTCTAGGTTTATGTTGCTTGTTGTTTGGTTCTTTCCTATGGCTTGTGTTTGTTTTACTATTCTAGTGAGCTTGGCCTTTTGTTGGAGCCCTTTATTTTGCAGGCTATTTATGCTTTGTTTCTATTTCCATTTGAGTTTGCTTGTTGCTTTGTTGGTTTAGGGTTGTTTGTTGGTTTTGCTTTTAGGGATCGGGTGCTAATTCCTTTTATTTACCTTTTGTTGATTGGTTTGTCTATTTTTCTATCTGGGTTGTTTTTCCTTCTTCTAGTTTTTTTCCTTTTGGCTGGTCTATGCTCTTTGGTTTGTGCCTTCTGCTCTATGATTATTTCTTTTCCTTTCAGGTGGTTGGCCTTGTGGACTTTGTTGGCTATGGTGGTTGTGTTGTTTTTATTGTGTCCATTTCTTTTTAGCTAGTTGCATTTTTTGAGATTCTGCCCTTCCTTATGGCTTTCCTCTTGGCGGTCTGTTACTTTTTCCTCTTCGCTACTTTTTGGTGTATTAACCTTTATCTGGCAAATGGCTTTTAAGGCTATGATGGATTTATTTCTTAATTGTGCTTATTTTTTCTTTTTGGCTGGTAGCATTTTGTGTGGTTGTAACCCTTCTACTAAAGTTTGAATGCTCACATAATTCTTCTTTCATTCTATTGATTGAATTCTTCTTCTTTAGATCCTGAGCCTTTAGGCCCTTTGTTTTGGCTTTGATTATTATAGTTTTTCTCTTTATGACTATTTTATTAATCTTTCTTCCTCAGAATTTGCAAGGTGATTTTATTCCTCTTCAGGGATCTAGCTTTTGTTTCTCTTGTGCAAGAGTATTTTTTTTTTCTTAGCGTGTTTGAGGAGGACTTGAAATGGTTTTCATAATCTCAATTATTGCAAAGGGTGGTGGACCTTGATTATGCTAGTCTTTTACAAGTTCTCTTCATTGGCTCTCTCCTTCAATGATCATTTTTTCTTTAGCTATTTTTATTTTCTGCCTTTTATTGTACTTAGATGGGGATTTAGCTCTTTAAGCTTCTTATCACTCTAAGAGCATTAAATCTTTGAGCTTTGTCCCCTTGAAGGGCTTTGAATCCCTTTCTATAGTTGAATAAAATTTTGTTTTGTTTTTTTTTATAACAAAACCCTAAACCCTAAACCAAAAGACCTAAAAATAAATCTAAATAAAACCCAATAAAATAAAATAAATAAATAAAACCTAAACCTAAATAATAAATAAAATAAAATAAAATAAAAACCTAAATCTAAACTAAATAAACTTTAAACTAAACTTAAAATCTAAATCAAAACTCAAAACTAAACTAAATCTAAACTAAACTAAACTAAACTAAACTAAACTAAACTAAATAAATCTAAACTAAATCTAAACCCTAAAACTAAATCTAAACTAAATCTAAACTAAACTAAATAAATTGAATATAAAAACTCTAAACTAAACTAAAGTAAAAAAATCTAAACTAAATTAAAAATCAATAAAAATCTAAAACCATAAAACCTAAACCCTAAACCAAAATCCTCAACCCTTATAAACCCTAAATCACTAAACTCCTAAACTAATTAAACCTAAACTAAAACTAAACCTAAACTAAACCCTAAACTAAACCTAAAATGCTAAACCCACATACCCTAAATCTAAAAAATATAAACCTAAACTAAATCCAATAAATAAATAAATAATCCTAAACCATAAATAAAAATATAAACCAAAATAATAATAAAATAAATAAAATAAATAAAAACCAAATAAACCTAAAACCTAAATATAAAATAAAATTAAAATTAAATTAAATAAATAAAAACCTAAATGAAATTAAAAAATAAAATAAACCTAAAAATAAAACCTAAATAAAATAAAACTAAACCTAAAATAAAATAAAAGACCTAAAAAATAAAAAATCTAAAATAAATAAACCTAAACCTAAAATAAACCTTGAAATAAAACCTAAAATAAATAAAAAATAAAACCTTAAATTAAAAAAAAACCTAAAGCCCAAAAAAACCATAAACCCTAAACCCTAACTTTAAACCCTAAACCCTAAACCCTAAACTAACCCTAAACTCACTAAATAAAAAATCTAAATTAAAAAAATCTAAACTAAATCTAAATCTAAACTCTTAAAATCTAAACTAAATTTAAACTAAACTAAATCTATAAATCTAAACTTTCTAAAACTAAAAATCTAAACTAAACTAAATATCTAAACTAAATATATAAACTAAATACTATTTAAATATCTATACTCTAAACTCTAAATCTAAACTACTCTAAACTAAATCTAAAAATCTGTAAATTTAAAATCTAAACAAAATCTAAAATCTAAAATCTAAAATCTAAAAAATCACTATCAAAAATCTAAATCTAAAAAACTAAACTCTAAATTCTAAATCTAAACTAGCTCAAACTAAATCTAAAATCTATAAATAAATAAAATAAATAAACTAAATCTAAATAAATAAAAAAATCTACATAAATCTAAAAAATCTAAACTAATCTAAATCTTATAAATCTAATATCTAAAATCTAACTTAAAACTAAAACTAAACTAAATAAAATCTAAACTAAATTTAAAACCTAAACTAAAACTAAATCTAAACTAAAATCAAATAAAACTAAAATCTAAAATCTAAACTAAAATAAATCTAAATTTAAACTCATTAAACTAAATTAAATCTAAAATCTACTAAATAAAATCTAAACTAAATCTCTAAACTCTAAACTAAATCTAAACTATCTATAAACTAAATCTAAACTAAAATCTAAACTAAATAAAATCTAAACTAAATCTAAAATCTAAAATCTAAACTCAAAACCTAAACCTAATACCAAACCCTAAACTACTAAATGTTAAAACCCTAAACTTAAAACCTAAACTATAATAAAATAAAAAATAAAATAAAATAAATAAATAAAATAAAAAAAAACTAAAAATAAAATAAACCTAAAATAAACCAAAATAAAATTAAAACTAAAAATCTAAAAATAAAATAAAATAAAAAATAAAAATAAAATAAAAATAATAAAATAAAAAAATAAAATAAAATAAATAAACTAAACCACAAATAAATAAAATAAAACCTAAACCCCTAAATTTTGGTCTAAAATCTAAAATCTAAACTAAATAAAATCTAAACTAAAATTTAAATCTAAACTAAAAATCTTAAATAAATTAAATATAAACTAAATCTAAAATCTAAACTCTAAATTAAAAATAATAAAACCTAAACCTAAACTAAACTAAAATATAAAAATTTAAACATTAAAATCTAAATTAAATCTAAACTAATGTAAACTAAAATCTAAAAAAATCTAAACTCCAAAATTCTAAACTGCTAAAAATATAAACTAATAAACTAAACTAAACTATTAAAACTAAAATCTAACTAAACTAAAATCTAAAAAAAATCTAAAATCTCTCAAACTAAACTAAATCTAAATAAAATCTAAATAAAATATAAACTCTAAAATCTAAATCTAAAGTAAACTAAATCTAAAATAATTCTAAAATAAACTAAACTACTAATAAATAAAATCTAAACTAAATCTAAACTCAAAATAAAAATCTAAACATAAAAAATCTAAAACTAAATTTAAAACTAAATCTAAACTAAATCTAAACTCTAAACTAAATCTAAATCTAAATAAACTAAAATCTAAACTAAAATCCAAACTAAAACTAAACTAAATAAAATCTAAACTAAACTAAAACTCTAAATTAAACTAAATCAACAAAATTAAACTAAACTAATCTAAATGAAATTAAAATCTAAACCTAAATCTAAATCCTAAAATTAAATCTAACTAAACTAAATGTAAACTCTAAACTAAAATCTAAAACTAAATCTAATCTAAATTTAAATAAATCTAAAATCTAAATAAACTAAACCTAAACTAAACCCTAAATGCCATAAACCATAAATCCTAAACCCCTAAATCTTAAACCACCTTAAACCTACCTAACTAAACCCCAACTAAAAATAATTGAAAAATACCCTAAGCTTGATCTAAACCCTAAACCAACCTAAACTAAATAAAACCTAAAATAAATAAATAAACCTAAACCTAAATATAAAATAAAATAAATAAAATAAAAACTAAACTAAACTAAACCTAAATAAAATAAAATAAATAATATCTAAAATAAAATAAATAAAAACCTAAAAAAACTAAAAAATAAAAACCTAAATAAAATAAAAACTAGATCTTAAATAAAAAATAGACATAAAATAAAATATAATAAAAAATTGGAAGAAAACCTAAACATTAAAATAAAGCTAAAAATAAATCTTAAAAATAAATAAAAAAAATAAAAAAAACCTAAATGCTAATCCCTAAAACCTAAAATAAACTAAAATATAATAATTAAAATAAAATATAAACCCTAAATTAAAAAAAAAAACCTAAATAAAACCATAAAACCCTAAACCCTAAACTCTAAACCCTAAAACCTAAAAACTAACCCTAAACTCTAAACTAAAATCTAAAATCTAAACTAAACTAAAATGTAAACTAAATCTAAATCTAAATTTAAAATCTAAAATCTAAAATCTAAACTAAACTAAACTAAATCTAAATCTAAACTATAAAATCTAAACTAAAACTAAATCTAAAATCTAAACTAAAAATAAACTAAAGAAATGTAAACTAAGCTTAAAAAATCCAAACTAAACTAAAATCTAAACTATCTCTAAACTCTATACTCTAAACTAAACTAAATCTAAACTAAAATAAAACTAAACTCTAAACTAGATAGGCATGTGTTGGTCAGGGATGCATATACATACATCAGGTATGTACTATAACCTATATGAAGTATATTATGACTTAACACTACAAGTAGTTTTTTGAAATCAAAATTTTCTACCTCATATTCATACAAGGTTGAATTAAGTTTGGAAGAGTAACAAAGGACAACCAATGAAACTAGGAACTAATGTCATTATGATTATTTCAGAACCTAGAACTTGGTGGCTTCCTTAATAGTAGTTTGAAGATAATATGCCAAGCTTTATCATGCCTTCAAGTTGATTTTGAGTGACTCTTATCACATCAACAATGAAAGCTCATATTCTTAGCCAACCATATGTTTCGTTCTTTCCAGAATTCTATTGCCATTTTACTCACTCCTTTATGAAGAAAATATGGGCAATAATGTTCTTGTAATAATTCATTTTACCTATGCATAAGATAGTTATCATTTAATGTGAAAAGAGATCGACTGACCTTTATGAATAAGCGTGGTGGAGCATCATAATGCTTAGTAGGAAAATTATTATTTAACATGCTGCGATCTCATGCCATTAAAAAAATGATTAAAAAAAGATTGTTAGGCAAATTAAAACCGAAACAAAAAGTCCAAAATGGGAAAAAAAGTTACATAGAAAAGAAACATGTAACTCTTCAAAATCGATTTGGTCATCAAAAGATAGGTCAAATATCTCATCTATTGATGATGACAATGTCCCAATGAAATCTAGCCACCAAAAGGCAGTAAGATAAATTTTGAAAAGTCAAAGATTTTACAATGGCATAAGTTTGGTGCTTTGTTAAGTGAATTCTTAGAAAATGAAGTCAAAAAGGCATATAACAACAATTTAACATAAAGTGATTATAATATTTGCCAAGCATGCTTAAACAAGCAAATATAAATAACATTGCAAAGTTATTATAGCTTTCTATTGGAAAACACACAATTTTTGAAATAATAAAGCAAAAAGTCTACATGAACATAATGCATAACATGACCAATAGCTAAATTCATTTATCTTTGAAAGAGTGAGTATTATATAAACACTAGCCAAAAAAATTAGTATTACCTTTATGAGTATAAGAGGATCTATTGACAAAATAAGTAGGGTTTAGGATTCATAAAATTGAAAGGTTATTCATTACTCATAATTGGGGTATAATTCTCATTTATTTTTTTTATTGTATCCTCATATATTCCTATGTATAGAACTAGTTGATTCAAATAATAAAATAATGAATTATTTTCCCCCAATATGGTATCTAAATAAGAAAAATCCTAACTACCCTCCTAATCCCATTTACATTTTCACGTCCCATTATTTGATATTTCGAGTCAATCACATTGGGTTGGCTCTCTCAAACATCATTTGCTTCAAATCGCTCACTAAATCATTCTAACCTTCATTATATCCTTCATCATCCTTCCCTATCACTTGCATTCAATTCATCACACACACCTTTGCTCAGTTGACAACCCTCCTTCCATTTGTCACTCAACTATGCTACTATTCATTAACATCCTCTCAAGTGCTCATTCTCAACTCTACTTTATTCATACTTCCTCTTGCTCCATTGTTACCAATCACTCTCACTAGCCGCTTTTTGCACATTATACACCTTGCCACTATAATTATTCACCCTGCATTTGCATTTTCCTACACTCTCACACCACTTTGAGTATTAGATTTCTTTAATTCTTCTTATTCTTTTGGTCTTCTCCACTACTCTTCAATGGTGTAAATGATGATCTAAACTATTCTCTTCTGCTTGGCATATAAATTCAATGATATTATGACTTCTTCATTTCATTTGCAATATGTAAAACATTTTATCATTAGTATATCCATTAAATTCAATGATACTAATTATCTCTTCTATTCAAGGGCATCTTGATGAAATGGAAAGCATCTCATTATGTCATTTTTACTTAGTTACTAAATAATTCCAAACATTTTATTACATACACAATCATGTTTTATGAGACAACAAATGATATGAGAGATTCTATGTTGCACTTCTAAACAAATAATATTTCTAAGATCTATACTTTAAAATCTAACCTATTTTTCTATCTCTTTTACCAAAAGATTTGGACCATTCAAAACTACCAAACATTATGAAATAAATGGAATGAGTTACTTAACTATAGACCTTACTCCACTTATCCTAAGATCTAGCAAAAATAAAATGAAGAGTTCTTTTGGAAAAATGACTCCTTAGACTTCATCTATCACATCAACATATTCAATCCCATCTAATAGTCAATTTCAAAATTCCTAATTTTGCAAATGCACTTTCATGATTTCTTCATATCAAAAAAATATTATTTTCTTTATCACATCAAACTTTCCAAGCTACATGAAATTGTGATGTTCGAAGAAGTGGAGATGATACTGATAATGGAGGTGACTGAGGAAGGAAAGTCATTTCCATAATGTTCTCACATTTGTCATACTAATCATTATTTTGGGTCAAATTTATTTTCTTGTACTAGCATGCTTTGAGTACATCTAATCTTGATTATAGTTCTTCCACTACTATTGCTCCTTCAAGTTTTGGCATAATTTCTCAAGAGGAATATAATTTTTGATTCAAACACTCAAACCTTTGCATCTATTTCACATGCTTTATCCTCATTTAGATTTATTGTAAATATCTCCTTAAGTATGCCATGGATTTTAAAATTGAATGTCTCTTCTCATATGACAAGCAACCACAAAATTTTCTCCTCTCCACATATAACCTCCCTCCATCCCATGATTGTGGTTGATGAGTCTCTTAACCCCATCTTTGAAAGGCATTAGGGACTATGCTTTATATCCTATTTGTTGTTGATTCATTATCTTATTGAAATCCAAAAATTATTTTGTAAATTTTTATCAATGGCATTATATCTTTTAGAATTTCAGCTAAAAAAGATGATTAGTTAAAGTTAGAAGTTGATGGGATCTACTAGTGATGATTGAGGTTTCTATTACTCTTCCACCATTATGTCTTTCCATTAACAATATCACTTTGATAATCCTCCATGAATGAATGGTCAATTCCATATGTGCATTCTCAATGATGCTCGATTTCATAATTCCTAATTTTACAATTACTCTTTGACAAGTTCTTCCCATCACTAACCTATTGTTTCCTTCACCAAATTGGACTACCCTCACTACCAAGCATTGTGGTAGTCAAAGATGTGGAGATGATATTG
Source organism: Cymbidium sinense (assembly GCA_021442155.1). NCBI lineage: Eukaryota > Viridiplantae > Streptophyta > Magnoliopsida > Asparagales > Orchidaceae > Cymbidium > Cymbidium sinense. Next base: position 276,191,971 of record CM038214.1, on the reverse strand, counting down.
TTGTTAAAGATGGTCGTAGGGCAGGATGGGGGGAGTCCTTTCCAATTTGTTGTCATAATGATCACACCAATCATCATTTCAAGCAATGTTGGACATGCTTTGAAATCATCTATTCTTAATGATGGTTTTTCACTATTACCCTTACTTCCAAGTTTTGTTATGTTTTTTCAAAAGTAATATAATTGCATGATTCAAAAAGTTCAGACCTTGCAACCACTCCACATGCTATTTCTCTAGACAAATCTATTGCAAATATCTCCTTATGTCATGAATTTTATATTCAACTATCTCTTTTCATTTCACAAATAGCACAAACTTTGCTCCTTTCCTCACATGGCCAATCTTATCCCATAAATGTGCCTAATATATTGCTTTTCTCATCTTTGAGAAAGGCTTATAACTCCTTTGACAATTCTCTCTACCTGCTATTTTTATGCCCCAAATTTTGTCAATAAATTTATTATATATTCATTGCCATAATAAAATTTAATAATTATTTTGTAACTTTCTATCCTTCTGATTATTTCTTTCAAGATTCCAACTTAAAGAAGATTAGTTTAAGCATTGAAATAGGAGGGTTTACTATGTAATGACTACCATAATTATGCTTTCCATTGGCATCGTCACTTGGACTATCCTTCTCCTAACAAACTCAAGAATTTGTCTTATGTTCCTCAAGAATTTGTCTTATAGGAATAGGTGTGTTAATAGTTATGAATGTGAAGCATCCAAAAAGATTTTTGTCATTCACAATTGTGAAAGCATCCATCAATTCTTCAAGTCATCAACTACACCCAATGAGTTACATTGTTTAGCAGGTTTCTATCTTTCATGCATTAATAGAGAAGCAATCGAAAGAGATGATAAAAGCAATAGAAAATAATAAAGTTGTGAACTAATTGACCATGCCTGACTTGCTGACTATACATGATGATAATTAATGAACAAAGCTTTTTTGTTTTTCAATATTTCAAAGAATTTGCTATTTATAACTTCTTATAGAGTTATTATTACTAAGGTTATTATTTGCTCTTCTCCTAATCGTGATAACAAATACTATTTCAAAGAAAATCTTCCATCCTTTAATGCTGATTTGTTTATGTCTCTTAAATCTTTATAAAGGCATATACATTATAAGATTTAGAAAATATTCACCCTATAAAGTATATGACATACAATAACTTCAAGGAAAAAAAAATAACACTCACAAAATTTCTTGCAACACCTGGAAAAATTAGCATTCACAAAATAAGAAGGCACTAAAATAATCATCATCAATCATAAAAGGACAAATCAAATTCACATACTTATCTATTATGATTCATCATCAAGAATCATTAAGCCTAATCAAGAAAATAATTCCCGGTAAGAAGTTTAATTTATGAGAATCCATGAATTAAAATGTAAGCAGAAAGGAAAGTTTGCTCGAGACACAAGGATAGTGAATAAAGAGGAACAAACTACCATATTTTCCTAGTGAGCTCCCATGAAAAAATATTTCTCGAGCATGTCTTGGGAGAAGGGATTGGAGCCAATTCTTTTTATATAGCATCCATAAGTGAAGTAGGTATGCTAAGAGGAAGTAAGGAATGACGTGCATTCTCCGCCTTTCCACCCTAACCCATACCAGATTTCTTTTAGCCCAAGAATCTAATTGGAACTCACTTTGTTATTGTCCCAAGGTTACGATGGGTGAAAATTTTTGAAGTTCAAATTCATGAATTAGGGGATATGTATTACGATTTATCATTATTCTACAAAATTTATTTTAAGTTTAGCTCCCATCCGCTCTATTTGATCGATGTCTTTGGGATTATGGTGTTTTTTGATTTATGTGAATAGGGATACCAATATATGAGGGTGTACTTATTGAGGTGATCGGTACAACATCAAGGAATGGTGCACTATCTCAAAAGATAGAAATCACCATCTTATAATGGACCTAATCATCTAATAAGGACTCCTAAGACATGATGGGTCTTGAATATAGAGATTTTTCCTACTTTACATGGATGAACAAAGGGGTTTATTTAAACTGGTTCTAAAGTTCCTATGGAGGCAAGCCCCTATATTTAATTACATCCTAAGGAAGGTGAGTTCCTTAGGAATACTCTTGATTAAAGAAGGCAATTGTTGTCTCTAAAGATTTTAAAGATAAGACTATCAATAAATTAGCTTTGTTTGGAAAATCAATTAGGATAGATCAAAAGGAGAGACTTATTATCAAAGCCAAAGAGAGATGAGTAGGGAATGCTCATGATACAAAGAAGCCTAGTGAGCATTCTCTATCTTATGGTTTAGCTTTATTTGTTTGAAGTTGAGGAGTTATATGTTTGAATTGAATTTTATTAGAAAGCTAGGACTTATAATCTCACAATACAAGGTTGTAGAAATGCCTGAGCGATGAGGATTTATGCATGTAGCCCGATGCAAAACAACAATCTTAGATCCTAAATCTAGGGATCTTTGGCAATAACCAAAGCACATCTTAAATCTAAGTGAAGATGGGTATATGGTTTATCCTGAGAGGGGTAAGCCCGATTTATTGGACTTATAAGCACAGGTGGCCAACTAACTCCTCCTATGCCTTAAATCTATGTAGTCAAGTCATATATTTTGCAAGATGGTTAGATTGTTATAATTAGAAAGAAAACTAAGGTCCTTAAACTCACTCTCTAAGAGACTAAAGAATTAGTGGTATGAATAATGACTTTTTTTTTCAATTTTTATTTGATTTTAGACTCTTCATTTTGACAAAGGCTTTGGGATTTTATATGCCTAAATGCATGTTGAAATGAGTTATGGGTCAAATCAAGAGAAGATGGTGAAGCTCACAAGTAGAGTTGTTCTCACAGGTCAAGAGATTCCCATATGTGCAAGAATGGAGGCCCTTATTTTACAAGAGTGATTTAAGATGATATGCATGATATTAGGCATACAACATCTAGCTAAGGGGATGCTAAAATCATTTAATTATCTTGATTTAATGCTTAGGCTTTATGTGAGATTATGAGTTTTTTATAAAATTCTGTTATGAGTTGTAGTTGGGGTAGAAAATTTATTTTTTTTAAGAGCCTAATCGATCCAGCCACATTAAATCACCATATATGAAGAAACTAGAAAATACATGCCATTTCTATTGCACAATTATATACAAAAATCAAACAATTTATAAACTCAATGTAAAGAATAATAGGCGTCGAAAATATTCTACAACCCGAAAAGAGAAATGGGTAGTGAGCTCTACCTTACAACCAATTACAAAATAATTACAATTATAAATAAATAAATGCTTTGGGGTGGGGGTGGGAGGGTCTTCTTATCTTCTTTATTCATATCTCCTCCATTTCTTCATTTAGATTTGCTTGCTCCAAAGGCATCATAAAGGCCTCGTAGGACAAAGCCTTCTAGCCTCTACACATCCTAATCCCCCCCCCTCCCCTTCCATAACACTAATCCTAATGCCTAATACACAATAACATTAAAAATATAAAAGATAAATCTAACTACACCTGCAAAATAAGTGTTAACTAAACACACCATACAACCCAAGCACTTATATGTATGATTTGGACTTAGCACCCTGCATATGGGTAACCAAGTCCACCTATTCTAATTTAGATTATGCTTAGGGGTTAAGCAACCTACAAAAAGAGCATTTACATTTATTTTAAGCACCCCTTAAAGCACAATCTCTTGTAGAAACATATAATATGTACATCTCCATCTCTGAAGTATACACCCTAACATTCGTCTATAATAATACATCATAAAACCAAACATACATCAAACCATACACCGTCTAACATAAGTCTAAAAGTGGTGACTTAATCTAAGGTGTGTGTATTATTCCTTGTGTGGTATGCCTTAACTAGGCTTTGTTATAATTTTCTAAGTGAGAAAGAATTTAATTATAAAGGAAGATTTCACTTTAATTATCTTAATTAATTTATGAGTTTTACTTAATGTTTTCTTTTATTTATTTTGGCTTACACTTAACAACTAAGTGTTATAAAGAGAAAAAAAAGAGAGAGGATCACACTCATTTATCCCTACCTTAAGTCACATCTAAAGCAAATTAATTAAATGAATTCTCTTTAGTAAATGGCTTATTACATACTTTAATTAGTCTTATATTTGGGTTCACCTTAAATAGACTTACTCAATAAGAAAGGCATCTTACGATTAACTGGAATTAATTACTATGATGCAACACATGTTTGTTCATTTCTTTCCATCATATGTTGCATGCATGTGATGAAGTCCTAAACATATCTATATAGGCAACATGTTTTTGGCACACTTAAATGCTGGATGCATAAATGAGTTTATAGAAAAAGAGGAATCTCATTCATTAGCAAAATACACATTCAAATGTATGAAAGTTCTAAAAAAGTACTTCTCCATTGTTTGACCAAGAGAACAAGGTTGGAACCTCCTTGGGGATACTTAAAGTGATGCATCCCCAGGTGTCCAGACTAGATATACCCGCTACTCTTAAATACATATGGATGAACAAGCGACTATAAGAATAGAAAACCATGCAAAAGTATAATTTAATTTAATTGATTTATTTGTGTGAGTGAATTAAAGCTCTATCCAAATTCTAATGTCAAAATGCATAATAATGAAATCAAACGGGTACGTCGCCATTATTTTACACCAAGGGAGTGAGGTTGGAACCTCCTTGGGGCTACTTAAAGTCGTGCATCCCCGAAATATCCTAACTTATGTAACCACTAACATTCGTACTTATGTAAATCAACATACGAATGAAAGAAAGGAACTTCACTTCGTACACTAAGCTTATATTCACATGCACCTCTTATGTATGTACACCTAATGTCACAACATGTATTATTATTCATTAATAAGCTTTTCAAAATACATTTGGATTTAATAGTGATAATAGCCACACAAATTTTTTACTTAAGCCAACACATGCAACTTGACATAAAGGAAACCATTTATTTTAATTGATTTTTGAGAGAAATGAATGCATGAATCAAGTGGCATACAAAATTTTAATATGATTGAAAAGAAATAAAGAAACACAAGCATGTAATTTCATTCAATTCAACTACTTCCTAAGGATAATCACATTAAATAAGCTTATTTAAAATAAATTGAAGTTTCTTAAAGTTATTTTTTAATTTCATATTTGATTTGATTTAAGAAATGTGTGAAATATTTGCTAATCCTAATCCCATTCCCCATATGTGAATTAGTTTGACTTAATGAAAAGCAATTAGGTTGATTTTATGAATTGGTTAAGTTAAGCATGGATTAAATCAATTAATTAAACCCTTGCCTATGTTGCCTTAAAGTAATTAATTAAATAATTATAAGCTAATATGATATAAAAATAAATTGAAAAGTAAATAACAATGCTTCTATGAAATAAAAGGGGTCAAATGTAATTAGCTCACAATCATTAATTAATTATGCTTAAGGAACTGACTTAATTACTTTTATGGTTTTCTCACACATGTGAGCTAACCATAATTTCGTTAGCTCTCTTTAGGTTATTGAACACCAAAAGAACTACCCAAAGATTAATTAGGGAAATCAAATTTAATTAAAATTTTAATTTAATTGATCAAAGGATTAATCCATTATTTATTTTTCTCTTTCTTAATTATTAAATTTGATTATCTTTTTTTTTAAATAAAATGGACTTAAGGTAAAAAGGGTGGAAAAGAGGTCCTAACCTAATTCCATAAGCGATCCATTTAATAAAGCATGAATCTATATAATTTTAGTTTTAATTTAGCCAATTAAGTAATTGGTTAATTAATAAGTCATTAATTAGCATTTTTGGTTGAAAAGAGAGGAAAATTAGGGAAAAGATTATGAGAAGAATCCCAATTCCCTAAGCCTCCTTACTATTCAACGTAATTAGGAGTCCAAATAATTAATTAATTATTATTCATATACTTAATTATCACTTAATTAAGTTAAGAAGGTAATTAGGGCTTAATCAATCAATTTCCTTATTTAATTAACCAATAAATTCCAAGAAAAATAGGGGAGGCAGAGGTCATCCCCCTAAAGATCCTCAAAAAGTTTGTAATCAACTAGATGATTAATTAAGGAGTAATTAAGCTACTTAACTTTTTAATTAAACCTTAATTAAGCTAAAATTACCATTCAAAATTAATTAAGGATACCTTTAATGGATTCCTCTCTAAAATACCTTTAAAAGAAGCACTCATTTGCATTTTTTGGATTTTCCTACAATTAGTTACATATTTTGGAAGTTTTGGCATTAAAAATAGATTAATTAACCTAATGAAATCCCAAATCCCATCGGCACCATGTGGCATGCTGACATAGCATGCTTTCCATGTGGCACAATTGGATTGGTTAATTAAGTTGTCACATCATGATCGGTCACCGATGTGGATGCTTTCTGAGTGCCGATCTAAGATCACCATGATCAAACCCATAGTTCAGTAGGATTAATCTAATTGATCTAGCATGATTTCATTAGGACCTTCCATTCAGATCATGTATAATGGATGGTCTGTGATCTATCTCTCTCGGAGAGGCGAGCTTCATTCATCACTGATCTAACTCACCAATGCTTGAATAGAGATCAAATCGATCCCACACCTTTAGGGAAGAAAATGAAGAGATATAACAGTGGAAATTTCATGACATGCAACTTTTCTTCAAAAAGCTCCAAAATATTTTAAGCTAAAGGTTGGTTTCAATGGCATACCTCACTGGAGCTTTAGACTAGTGGTTCCAACGATTAAGAAAGCTTTTTTTAGTAGAAATAAAACCCTGTTGAGCAGTACGAGCTTTGATTTGAGGTGGATTGCTCAGAAGGCTAGGGCACGAGAAAGAAGTGGTCAGCTTTGATCAAACTCCATCCTCTGATCATTAGGAGCTTAGGGGATGATTCATTCTCACTAGTCTGGATCCAAGAATGGTGTGTGCAAAGTTAATTGTACTTTGATGGAGGTTTGAGCAAATGGAAATCGAATTGAGGCTCCCCTATTTTTGTTTTCCCTAAAACTGATAGAGGAAGAGTTAGAGAACTCAAGAAGCTTTGGAAGTCGCTCTAGGATGTGTCTCACGGCTTGGGGTTGAATCGAGTGTGTTGATTTGATTGAAGGAGGGGTTATACCCCTCATTCCTTAGATATGGCTTTGCCTTATTTGGCTATCTTTTGATCAAATGGATATCATGGGGAGCTCAATTTGTGTAGGGAATCATCTTAGTTGGCTTCACTTGAGTGGAGGAGGGTGTGAGAGTGGCTGTCATGGGATTAGTGGGTGTCTCTAGTGTTAAGTTTAGGAATGGGGAGATGATTTCACCTCCCATGAGTCTTGGCCAACCACCCTTGGGTCAGGTTCACCAGTGTCCTTGGTGCCTAAGTGGACCAATGGATGGTGCTAAGTGGCCAAGGAAGAAAATGACCATTCCCCAAGTGATTTTCTCATTTTGATGCCCCTAACCTGGGTATCTTAGCCATTTGACAATGGATTTGATTTGGGTAAATTTGAGATGAGTCAAAAGTGGGTTAGCCCAAATTTTAAGTGATTTGAATCATTTGGTTTGATTTGGCTTAATTTGACCTATTTAGGTCAAATTTAGTTAGGTTGGGTCAAGTTGACCAATTGGTCAAATTGGGTCAAACCAAGGGTTGGGTCAAGTTCACATGACTATTTGGAGTGTATTGTTGTCATTGGTTTGGTTCAATTTGCTTTGGATTTGATTTTGGCTCTTTCGGATTCTTATAGGTCAAATGGGTCAAGTTGACCAATTTGACCAAATTGGCCAAATTGGCTTGGGTTAGGTGTTGGTTCAAGTTCAATTGGATAATTGAAAATGATTGTAGGCTTTAGTTTGAATCCATTTGAATTTAATTTGAATTTTGGCCAATTTGATCTTTTAGGTCAATTTGGGCTAAGTTCAATTAGGTTGACCAATTGGTCAAATTGGGCTTGATTATGGCTTTGGTCAAGTTCAATAATCAATTTGGGATAAACTTGATCCATTGGTTGCAATCAATTTGATTTATGTTACAATTTTGCTAGTTTAGATTCATATGGGTTAAAGGGTTGACTTGGTCAACCTGCTAGGTTGACTTGGTTTGACTTGATCAATAATCATGACATGAAGTTTGGATTAGCTTAATTCACTTTGATTTGAATTGAATTAGATTTTGGTTCATTTAGGTCAAATTGGCCACTTTGGGTCAAGTGAGCTAATTGGGTTTAGTTGGCTTGATTTTGAGTTGAGTTTGATTTAGTTGAGTTTATATATGGATTTGAGATTGACATATAAATTCAATTGCAATTGGTTTGGGTTCAAATGAGTTTTGGCTCATTTTAATATTTCAAGTCAAATGGGCTAGGTTGGGTTTGACTTGAGTTGATTTTGATTTGGCTTGATGATTGTAATTTTCATTTATATTTGGATAGATGATTGAAGGAATGATTGATTCAAGAGAAAATCTATTGGTTTTGATTTGATTTGGATAGGATTTGGTTCAGTTCAAGAAATTAGCTTAAAGGTTATAAATTAGATTTAGGTTTGATTTTGGATTTGGTTTTGGATAATTGAATTTATATTTCATTTATAAATGATTCATGAGAAAATCATTTGAGTTAGGAGTGATTTGGAAGCAAATTTGACCAAGTTCATGGATGTAGGTCAAAAGGGCTAAGGAGTAAATCTAGTTGAGTTTAGATTTAGTTTGATTTAGTTTTTGAGTTTATATCTCATTTATGTTTGGGAGTATAAATGAAGATATAAATGATTCATGAAGAGATCAATAAAATTTGTGTTGAATTGGGTGAAGATTTGGCTAGGTTTATGGAATCCAACCATAAGGCTTTGAGGGGGATTTTGATTTTAGATTTGATTATGGGTTCTAATCATTTGGTTTCAAATTTGGATTTGGATTTGGTAAGTGATTGAGGATTGAATTAATCTTCAAGAAAGTCAATTGAATTTGGATTGATTTTAATTTGGTTAAGGCTAAGTCCATAAGATGAAATCAAAGAGCTTAGGAAGGGTTTTGATTTTGGACTTGATTATGAGTTTCAATCATTTGGTTTGGAATTTGGATTTAGATTTGGTAAATGAGTTAAATTTGAGGTTTGTTTGAGAAGGAAAGTACAGATCGGGTTTAGGTTATAGGGTAGGCAAGTCTTCCTAAGTCCCTAGGGCACACCTTATTCCAGTATCTAACTCTTCTAAGTCTCTAGACTTAGGTTAAGTGTTCACTTAATCACTAAAAGTATCTTAAGCCTAAGGAGCTCTTAGTGTCTATAAGATTCCTAGATATATGATGAGGAAGTTGAGAACTCACTCAAAAAGTGAGGTCAATAAAAGGACCCCCAATAGGTGTGGTGTAACTGACAAGGCACACCGCACATATTGGCTTTGACCGAGATGATCAATAACGTCCAAAGAATTGCAAGCACTAATGAAAATGATCTATCCATATACCTGAGGTATAGATAGAATCAAGATCTTAGTGCAATGCAACTCAACTTAGGTCAAGGGAATAAGAGAGATTTGGAAATCTTAGAACTTCATTGGCAAGTTTGTTAATTGATTTATGTGTTTGACTGTCCTTGGCTCAAAAGGCTCATGGTATGGCAATCTTGTATTTGATAGAAAGTTTAGCTAGCACTCCAATTACCCTTCAATATTCACCAACATTAAATAGCAAGTACATGATTTATCTTTTCTTTTTTTTTTACAAATTTAATTTGAGAAGTTTTCTTTATTTTTATTTTTTTTATTTTGTTTATTATTATTATTTTTATTCTTTTTATTATTTATTATTTATTTTGTTATTATTTTTATTATTATTTTGAGAAGTTTTTCTTTATTGTTTGGTGAAGATAATGAGGGCTTCACCTAACATTGGATACGTGTAGAGCTGGAACTAGCCTATCTTCTTATGAGGGGTAAATTGTATGTAAGGCACATGTAAATCTTGGTTTTATTAATTTCATTAGAATGTTGTTGTCCTTTATTTCAAACTCTATTTATAAGTCAGTAGTATAGATTGGATGGTGCTTGATCATCCAAAATGGTAGCTTTCGATCTTGATCATATTAAATTAATGAAGGTTGGAATTCTTCACCATATGTGATGTATGTTTACTACATTTCAAACTTGGTTAAGCATGTTAACTCCAATTTCACATTAGCATTGAGTGCTAGGTACCGCTTTTTGGGTTTTAACAAATCTTTTAGCATCTGCAGCTCCAGTTGATTAAAATTGCACCCATGATTCATCATTTTCTATCGCTTATATAATTTTTTTTACTACATTCAACTTGATGAATGCTAAAGCTTATTTAGGAAGCTGTAATTAACTTTGGTTATTGTTTGAAATTGCAGTGCACATCTTTTCTTTTTGAGTGAGAATGCACTGCATTTGAGCTTGAAAGTGTACTCAATGGATAATTGTTCAATTTTTAGTTGTACTTTTTCAAAATTTATAAGTAAATCACAATAAACTCTTTTGAAATATTCTATACTTCTAAATTATATGAATTTCTTGAAATCAAACTACCACTTGTAATTTTTTTAATCAATTTAATGATAAACTCACACACATAATATATGTGCAAAATTTGATCTCAAAACTCTCAATCACTTGGCAAAAATGCTTGTCATATTTTTTTCATTTTTATTAATGACCGAATCTTATATTTTAATAATGAATAGTATATAATCACTTCATGTAAGTGTTAGTAAATGAACTAAGAATCCTTTAGTTAAAGCTACATTTTAAGTTAAAGCAAATAATGAGAATGACAACATTAGTCGAAAATATTTTTTATTACTTAGAGAAATAAAGTATAAGAATGATAAGAGTAAAAGGTTTAATCTCTAAAGAACTTATATATGATTCAAGTTGATTATCTCTAATTAAATAAAGTAATCTGGCCCCTTTTCTATCGAGATCTTCTTCAATCGAAGGACGATAAAAATCAAAGAGAAGAGATTCAAAAGTCCATAACTACCCAATATTATAAGCTTTAATTGCTCTAATAGAGTTATTAATTTCCTATTTTTTGTTATATTTGAATCTTATAAATCTGACTATATATATACTCAATTGAATGAGATTTCTATCGCACTATTTTTTAAACGACTACAACGTCAGTACTCAATTACCTCTATTGGTGCGGGCCAAGAATTTTATACTCTAGGATTCAAGGTGTGTCTTCCTTCCTCATCTCATCACTATCTCTGTGAGTTCTCCTTCTATTTTCATTCTAACTTCTTTATTATTGCAATAATTTTCTTTTTTTCATTATTGCAATAATTCTTAAAAATCTTGAAGAAAAAAAACACAAAAGAAATTAGAACATTCATATGATAGATCCTAGTGGTAAAGTTTTGGTGAAGCTATGATTAAAGTAAATGCCAGAAATAAAGTATAAGAATTATAAGAATAAAAGGTTTTGAATCTCTAAAAGACATTATATATGATTAATATTGATTATCTCTGATTAAATGAAGTAATATGTCCTCTTTTCTATGGAGATCTTCTTCGATCTAAGGACGACAAAAATCAAGGAGACAAGATTCAAAAGTCCATAACTGCTCGATATTATAAGCTTTAATTACTCTAATAGATTTATTAGTTTCCTATTTTTTCTTATATTTGAATCTTATAATCGACTATTATATATACTCAATTGAATGAAATTTCTATCGCACTATTTTTTAAATGTCTACAACCTCGGACTCAATTACCTCTATTGGTGCGGTAATTTTCTACTCTAGGATTCAAGATGTGTCTTCCTTCCTCATCTCATCACTATCTATTTGAAATATATATATATATATATATATATATATATATATATATATATATATATATATATATATATATATATATATATATATATATATACTATTATAAGTGGCTTGTATATATATATATATATATACTATTAAAAAGTGGCTTGTGTTTCTTCCAATAGTAAATCTTAGGCCCTATTTGGAATCATTTTTTTTTGTTTCATGTTATCTATTTATATTTTTAAAAATAGAAAAAAAATTAAAAAATATGTTTGTTTATCTGTTTATTATTTTTGTTTTTCTAATTTTAAACAAATTTATTTTTTGTTTTGAAAAATACTAAAAATATGTAAAACCTATTTTTCTTTATTTTTAAAATAGGTAGTCATACTTTTCAGATTTTTAAAGATTTGATTTGATTTTTTTATTTTTTTAAAATTATATTATATAATATAATTAATTTTAATTAATTTAATTTAATAAGATTTATCTTGAATGTAGGATAATAGTAGATTAATTTTAATATATCATGTGTGTTTATATATATAATATAAATTTGAATTTATATATTAATTTTTAATTGATTCTAATTAAATTTAACTTGATTATATACTAGTAATAATAATTTAACTTACTTCATAAATAATAATAATTTAAAATATATTTATATCTTTTCATAAATTATTTCTTTCTCATAGAATTTAAATATATGCGTAGGTATTTTATAATTCATTTTTATGCATCAACACCATCAAATGGGTGTATTTCTTTTGCATTTTTAATGTTTCAAATGCATCGGTATAGTTTATCTTGCAAGCATATATTTTAAGCAACATCGGAGATGATCAAAATAATATTGCTCAAATCGCGATGTTGAATTTGTGCTTTATTGTTGATTTAAATATGTCTATAAAAATTTTGTTTGATAGATTTCTTCATTTTGAATTTTTCTAAGTGATTCTTTTTATGAATGAGTACTTTTCGGATTATTTCGATGATTATTCAAATCTAATTTGTGCTCATAACTTTCATTGATCATCCATTTCATTGCATTTGATTTGATTCGAGCAATAGAATAGATATGTAGGTCAACATCCATCATCGTCATTTATGTCCCCAAATATTTTTTTTGCTTTATGTTAAAATAAGAAAATATCACACATATTTTTATTTTATTTTAAAATTTTAAAAATAAAAAATGTAAAGTGGTCCCAAGCAGCCTTATAGAGTAATAATTAATTTCATTATTTTATTTTTTCCATTAAAAATTTTAAAAGATAACAACAAAACGTTTTTTTATTTTTAATACAAAAAATTCATAGAAATAAAACATATTTTTATTTTCACATAAAACAAAAAATAAAATAAATTAAAAAATTGAAAATAAAAATAAAAAATAAAAAATAGAAAGTGATCTCAAACAGTCCCTTAGCCTTTCATTTTATATTCTGATTGATTTGATGATTTCAATCCTAGTCATAGAATATATAAGAGTCAATTCTAAAAATAAATTAATGAACATAATTATAAATAATTAATGAGTTTACATTAATTATTTTAAAATTCATCATGATTTCCAATTAATTTTAATTCAGTTTAACGTAACTTTACATTAATCTAAATGGATACGTTATTCCCAATTAATTTTATAATCTAAACATTTTTAATTCTTATATTTTCTCCTTGTAACTTAAACGTAGGCTTTTAGTTTAAGGAAACTTCATATTAATCTAAACATTTCCATTATTTCTAATTAATTTTATGATAATCTACATCCGCCTTGAAAGAACGAAGGAGAGTAGATCGCAAAGGTTGAGACTCTGTTAGCATTGAGATGCTTGCTCTTCTTCTCCTTTTTGACATTGTGATTTACTAGCTTGAAGATGTTTTAATGGATTCCTTATTCCAACCATTCTTCATTATCAGGTTTGTCAACTATGTGAACTGGATGCCTTCAACGAATTACCTTAGTTCCATTAATCTTGTTATATTTCATAATTCTAATTTAGTAATCTGATTTGATTGAAAAAATCTCGACATAGTTTGTTTTTATAGAATTTCAAGAGAAAGTAATCAATATAAAGTTAATTTTTCCTGATCTGGGTCTCTACTTTATGGATTTATACTGCAGATATCATTATTCCTTATTAATTCTTTTTATATATGTTACGGTAAATGCAAGTTATTTGACTTTATAAATTGAAAATAATTTACATTCATTTTTTATTGGACATTTTATTTTCTTTTGCTAATTTTTATTAATGTAAGAATTTTTAAATTTAAACCAATAAATTACTTTATATATTTTTGTTATTGTTTATAATGTTTAAATTTAAATATACCTTTTAATTTTTTATTTATGTTTATCTAATATGAGAATTTATATTATTTATTTGTTGTTCATTACACAAATGTTAATTTTAAATTTATTAAAATGGCCGACATATTTATGACTTTAAAATCAATTTATTTATCATAATACTTTTAAAATATATCCAACCTTCAGTGTCATATATATATATATATATATATATATATATATATATATATATATATATATATATATATATATATATATATATATATATATATATATTATAAAGGTACAAATTATCTCAATCTTATCGTGACACATATCTATCCCATTCCCATTAGAGTAATATATTATTTGTAATATGTTAATTTTGAACTCTATCACTATCTTTTGTCCCAAAAAATATGAATATGAGAAAATGTTTAGATCGATGGCGATGAAGACCATTGGATAAGACGAAGTTTTGAATTGCTTTTATTTGTGTCTTTTTTTAATTTTCGGAAGTAATAAGTGTATAAAGTCGTTTTACTGCAAGTTCACTATAAAAAAAATTAAATAAAGGGATCCCAAATATCTCGTAATTTAACTATTGGATATTTTCTACTCGATTCTTAAAAATCTTGAAAAAAAAACACAAAAGAAACCAGAACATTCATATTACAGATCCTAGTGGTAAATTTTTTGATAAAGCTACATGGTAAGTTAAAATAAATAACAAGAATGACAACATTATTCAAAAATATTTTTTATTAATTAGAGAAATAATGTATAAGAATGATAATAATAAAAGGTTTTGAATCTCTAAAAGACCTTATATATGATTCTTGTTGATTATCTATGATTAAGTGAAGTAATCAGTCCTCTTTTCTACTGAGATCTTCTTTGATCGAAGGATGACAAAAATCAAGGAGATCGGATTCAAAAGTCTGTAACTGCCCGATATTATAAGCTTTAATTACTCTAATAGAGTTATTAATTTCCTATTTTTGCTTATATTTGAATCTTATAAATCTAACTATATGTATACTCAATTTAATGAAATTTTTATCGCACTATTTTTTAAACTCAATACTCAATTACTTCTATTGGTGCGGGCCGGGGATTTTCTACTCTAGGATTCAAGGTGTGTTTTCCTTCCTCATCTCATAACTATCTCTTCAAAATATATATATATATATATATATATATATATATATATATATACAAATGATCTCAATCTTATCTTGACACATATCTATCCCATTCCCATTAAGAGCAATATATTGTTTGTAATATGTTAATTTTGAACTCTATCAATGTCTTTTGTCTCAAAAATTATGAATATGAGAAAATGTTTAGAGCAATGGTGATGGCGACACCATTGGACGACATGAAGATACGAATTGCTTTTATTTGAGTTTTTTTTTAAATTTTTAGAAGTAATAAATATATAAAGACATCTTACTACAAGTAAGACTATAAAAATAATGAAATAACGGGATCCCAAATATCACTTAGTTTAGGGGCTGTTTGGGATCACTTTCTATTTTTTGTTTTTTTTTATTTTTTATTTTTTAGTTTTGTTTTTTGTTTTATGTGAAAACATGTTTGTTTTATAAAAATTTTATTTTAAGAAATAAAAAAATAAAAAAATATTTTATTTATTTTAAAAAATTTTTAATGGAAAAAATAAAATAATGAATTAATTATTACTTTAAGTGGCTGCTTGGGTCCACTTTATTTTTTTATTTTTAAATTTTAAAATAAAATAAAAATATGTTTGATTCTTATTTTAACATAAAGCAAAGCAATATTTGAGGACAGACCCATATCAAATGATTTATTATGTTGATAAAGATCATGTTCACTTATCTTCCAAATTGGTAAAAATAGAATTACAGAATAAATAAGTCAAATTTGATTTCTTGTGGACATAACTAAAAATGTTGAAAATATATTAAAGGAAAATGGTAAATTGGTCTAAAGTGGAAGAATAATGATAGTAAAATAATAGTTGTAGTTTGACGGTGAACAGGCAATGACTATCTAATGACAAATGATAAACTATGATAATTCATTAAGATATTCAACCAATGAAAGTTTGGCAAAGACGGTTATTAGTGATTATCATTGACATCGAATGCTGGGCAAAGTTTTAAGATAGTCCAGATCTCCTAATTCTCTTATTTTGAGTTTTGAAGAATGAAATATATTTTATTTTTGAGAATATCATTTTAATTATTTTGAGTGAAATCATAAAATACTTCATTGGATGGCTTATGTTAATTCTATTAATCATAGATTATTTTTCAGCATTCCAATGCTTTAATTACCTCAAAATTAAATGATTTTAAGCTTATGATATTATTTTCATCCAACCACTCATTTTGACTATAAACACACAAAAATAGACGTCTTCTATTCATTTAGTTAATATCCTAAAACTTATAATCATATTTTAAATACATGATTTAGGCTAGATCAAATCATTTTAGTGTTGCTTAATTCATTTTAATGATACAATCAGTTTGGCTATAAATTTATGAAAATTATAATTTAAATGATTATGAATTTAATTTATGAAATTTTAAATTTGAATATAACATCAAGATTTATATTCAACCAAATAAACTTTAATATTATGTATCATTTACTTTCCTTTTTTAAGATATCAAAGTTTGTGTTAGAAAAAAAAAAATAAAAGTTTGAAAAAAAAACCAGGGTGCATTTGCAATTCAAAAATATCATAACGAACGATCACTCCCATAACACAACATGAACCTCTTTTCTGCGCAATAATCCAAGTAAAATCCCTTCAATCATAATTTTAACATTCCTTGAAGTTGGTATGCTGATTTGAGCAAAGATTAATAAAACAATTGAACTCAAAGTTCTTAAATTTGATCAAAATAGATGATAGATGCTCTGTTAAACTTCAAAAGTATCAAAATTGAATGAAGAATGTTGAAAAAATAACCCTTATGATCGATTTCAGTCCTAGACATGGCTGAACATTTCCTTCTTTTTTTATTTCAAATTTTCATATGCTGAATTTTTAAAAATAAAATATAAATGCTCTAATTTCATTTGAATAAATTCATTTGTGATAAATTTTTTTTTATTTAATTTCTCTAAGCTAAAAAGTTTTCATTGATATTAGTTCATAAGTTGATACTTGTCTTGAATTGAAATTTTTAAAGTCAATTAACATGATTGTTCATTTACATAAATGTTTGAGATTTCAATCTATTTTCTCTATAAAATGCATTATGATAATAAGTCTTTCTAAATTTACTTCTTCAAAATCGGAATACCATCAAACTTTGAATTGACCTTTTATTTATGGGGGATTTACATACATACCACATAATTCTTATGTATTTACATATCTAACATCCAAACTTCAATTTTTACGTATATCAAACTCTAATCATCATTATCACATCAAAAATACCATCATCACTCACTTTTTAAAAGTGAAATGCATCTTTTTAAGTATAGAAAAGTATTAGATAAATAAATATCTAACTTTACGTGTTAGATATATAGATAAATAAGAATTGTGTGGTATGTATGTAAATATTCCATTATTTATTCATATAGGTTTATGTTTATTTAGCCTCAATCTGGAAGCTTGCATGAGGTATTAACACATCTATTCAAATATTAATACCATCATTAGTACATACTAAATGCTACAATGGACAATCATTAGACATCTTAGTACCAAAATGTGGTCAAGATTATCTTTCTATTGTACTTGTTGAGCAATATATTAATGGGCTAAATAATATTATTGAATATAATTGTGTACACTATGAAAGTGATAGTGACCTACCCAAATATTTATTTTGATGAACATTATAACAACGTTATTGATTTTCTTTATGTTCTCTAACAATGTAGGGAGAGATCTCTGCCTACTTTACAAAGAAGGAACTGAGATTATAGAAGACATGCTTGCATGTTTTTTCTATCCAAATATAAAAAAACAAACAAATGAAGGAGATAGCCAACCAGGTACTGATCACCTCAACAATACAATTCTAGAGGAATCATCTCTTATTTTGTAACTTAACTTTTAATCATCAATAAAAGGGCTTGTCGATGAAGGTGAAGGCTTCTAAAGGGTGGTGGTGGAGAAAGGCTAAGCAGGTTGATGCATAAGAAGTTGTGGACAGATCATCCGAATAGATATCGAGATGGGAAGAGGAGAAATGGGTGGCAAAGCAGAAAGGAGTACTAATAACATTAGTTCCTCGGCTGATGGAGGCAATTATATCAAGATGATTCGGTTCAAGTGCAAATTATTAATTATTTTGTTCTTATTTTGTTTCTAAAAATGTGCTACAAAGCTGATCATAAATGGTTAAGAGAAATCTAATGATGATGATGAGAATGTTGAATGAAGGATTATAAATGTTATTATGTCATTTATAGATCTTATTTCTCCATCTTTATGCATTAGAACATTTCATTACTAATTTTCGTTGTAAGTATTGAATTGAAATTTTAACAAAAATATTTGATACCTGAACATGGATTAATAGTGAGGATAGATTTAATGCCTTTGAAGCTCAAAAGTGGTGGAGTGATGACTACAAAAAGTTGGTAGAGCTGTATAGCATTTGTATGCCACCATCAACATATCAGTCTGATGAGGATGAGGTAAGCGAAGAATTATTACAAGATTGGTCTTACTAATAAAATAACTACACTTTATTTAATCAAGCATTAGTAAAAATGTATAAAACATAGACATGTAATAAAAAAAGAACTAAATCATGTAAGAAATCTATTTTGCTTAAATAACAAGGACAAGTTTACTTTCCTTCACAGTTTTAGAACAAAATCTAATAAAATAAATAAATGTACTCATAAATATATTTCTATAACTTTGAAATTTTTCTTTAAGAACCTGTATGCGCTTGTAGGATGAGATTAGTTCTATTCAAGTACACAAGCCGAGCACTTGCAAACTCAAATGACCAATCCAATGTAATAGAAGCAAACCATGAAGCCCCATTGACTAAAGAATTCAATGACAACTTTTCTAAAAGGAGTGAAGGAAAAAGTGGTAAAATGGGTAGTTGAAGATGAACCAGTGTTTATGTGACCATACGCTTTTTTGCTAGATGATAAAAGGAGATAGTCTGTGTTGAACTTAGGTAAGATACAAGCATT
Source organism: Cymbidium sinense (assembly GCA_021442155.1). Classification (NCBI taxonomy): domain Eukaryota; kingdom Viridiplantae; phylum Streptophyta; class Magnoliopsida; order Asparagales; family Orchidaceae; genus Cymbidium; species Cymbidium sinense. The sequence continues at coordinate 276,172,705 of CM038214.1, read as the reverse complement.
ATATTTATGTTAAATGGTGTTTCACTTTATTTATATCATTGTAATATTTAACATTCACTCCTTAAAATTTGCAAGAGAGGTTTGGTGAGGTGAATGCAAGAGTATGGTGGGATGAGACTAAGGCTAGGTTCTTTGGAGCAATACTTGTAGGTAACTATTTCAAATGTAGCAATTTTTAGTTTAATTATTTATGATGATGCTAAGTTTATGCTTTCAAACACATTATTCTAAACTTTCCTTTTATTGTTTAGTATAATTTTCTCTTAGATTAACAACTTTTTTAAATCAAAATTATTTCTTTTATTTTGCACATAATCCAAAATTTCTAACATTATAAAAGAAAAAAATAAACTGTATCAGAATATCATAACACAAATTGTATTAGAATGCATTGAAAATTAATTGGATATGCTCTGAGATCCAATATTTTTTTATCCCTTCCTCATTTAAATTGTATCAAGATATCTTGATACAATTTTTTTCCATTTTCAAATCAGCCCATGATGGATAACTAAATATTCAAAATGCATGACATATTAAGTGCAACTGTGGTAGACTACTGTTTAAGTGATTGGCATGCTGAATCAGTTGGTTTACAAGTACATATGCAGTTGTGGGAGGCACAATTAATATTATACTAGACATTTAGCATAATTATGTAAACATCTTTTTATTTCTTTTCACTTATGTCCAATAGCATGAAGAACTACCCACCAAAATAATATAGTTTGTAGTTGACATTACTTGTGCCTTGCAATCTTGCAATAATCTTTCAAGAATATGCTAAAAGTCTTTCATTAAATACCTATCTCATGAAGTAGGTCCAATATTTTAAACTGAGAGCTTTCATTTCATGACATAAGTCGATAGACCAGTCTAGTTATAACAAGAACATGTTAAAATAGAAAAAAATAATAGAGGAACTTGATATGAGAAAATAACAAAGAAATATATAAAATTCTTAAATTTCAAAGTAAGCATAAGACAAAAGATGAAAACTTTTGAAGAACATTCTTAGGGGAAAATCATTCAGAATATATAAAGTAAATATTTGAGATTAGGAAACTCACTTGTAAAATTTATGAACTATCACAAACTAAATTTCTTAAATAAAAGAACTAAAGGCAATAATAATAATAGATGTCACATAACTTTAATTTTCTTATCTATGTGCTCAACATACACAATAATTAAAATAGTTGTATGACCACAAATAATATATATCCAACATGCAACTCTAGTTCATCCATTGGGTGATTCTTTTATTATGGCTTGAGGTATTTGAAGGCATAGGTTAGTACCTCACCAAGTTGGATGAGTACACACTTGAGTTAATTAGTGTGGTCTCACTTTAGACTTGGAATTCTTCTCATCCCTTTAGCAGTGTTAGCATTAGTGCTATCATCAAATTTCCTTTCACACTTGGAAGCTTTGTTAAGTCCCGATCCACTCAAATTTGACCTCTTTTTTTGTAACCCACATCAAAGTCATCACCCTTTTTGAGAAGGCGGTAATGAACCATTAATATTTGGCAAGTCCAAGGAACCAATGAATTTCAACCACATTATGTAGGTTTAGAGTGCAAATGATGAGGACTTTTTTTTGATATGAATAGAAATGGCATTAACATTGACCACATGGCCCAAAAAGATGATATGATCAACCTAAAAAAATTATTGAGAAAACCTAGTGTATAATCAATGGTCTTAGAGAGTTTTTTAGATGAAACCAAATGAGTCGATATTTTGTCAGGCTAAGAGTGTAAATAAGAAAGTTGCCTTTGAAAATAATGGCAAAGTAGTCCATAAGCTATTATAATACTTTATTCATCATGTAGTGAAGGTGAAAGGTGGCTATATTGTTGACTTGCTTGATCTTGAGCTAATGTTACATAAAGCTCAAGTTACTGTTTGAAAAAAGCTAATATCCTAAAGATGCTCTAAAAATGTTCAACAATCCTTCTTAATGTGTCTCGACACATTGGTAATGATCGACTTGCACATAAAACTCATCTATTTATGGGTTATGAATGTAACACTTTTTCTCTCAGTCCATGAAGACATAACTTTGTGCCAACTAATCCCTTCTCATGTTGATGTTAAATTCAATTATGAAAACCAAATGCAATAATTATTTGAACACTTAATGTTTATGACATAATTAGACATGAACATACATAGTCCCTACTCCCTAGCATGATATCACAAATTGACTAGAAGAGTGATAACTTAGCTTCTAGGGACTTATAGATTGATTTTCACATCTTGACTTTTTGACTCTAAAATGAATTAGTGTATTGGCTTAGAGCCTATACTCATTTATGCTATAGTAACCTTTCTTAATGATTCTCAAGTCCATTTCATAGAAAATATTAGAGAGATGGGTGGTATCATCTTAGGCAATAACTTAGAGATGTTAGGTCCCTTTATGTATGCCGCTATCCTATGCATTATTATTTTTAATCACTTCGACCACAACATGGCTATTAATAAATTCACACATCCACAATGGCCTACCAATTGTATTTTCCAACCTTTTCCTAAAAAGTACTTAAGATATTTTGACCCAAATTTGATCAAAATGAATTTTCTTATATTTTGAGTTATTTTGAGGAAAAAATAAAAATAAATTATTAATTATGGTGTTTAATTTTGGATGTGGGGGACAGCATGCAGGTCGAAGGGGGTACTTATTGAAGTGATCAGGTATGGAATTGAGGTATGATATACTATCCCAAAGGTTGAGACGTCACCCTTTAATGGACCTAATCACCTAATAAAAACTCATAAGGCATGATGGGTCTTCGAATATACCATAGATTTTTCCCTTACTTTACATAGATGAATAAAGCAGGGTTTATATTAAACTAGGTTCTTAATTTCCCTATGGAGGCAAACCTAGATAGTTAATTACATCCTAAAGAATGAAATCCCCAAAGAATACTCTTGATTAAAGTAGAAAATTATAATCTCCAAAGATTTGAAGGTTAGACTATCAAAGGATTGGTTATGTTTGAAAAATCTAATGGGATAGTTTGAAGAGAAGACTTATTTTTTTGAAATCCAAATGGAGGAAGTAGGAAATACTCATGATACCAGAAAGCCTAGTGAGCATTCTAATATATCCTATGATTGGGATTTATATATTTGAAAGTGAAGAGATTTATTTATTAGAGTTGAATTTTATTAGATTGTCAGAGCTTATAATCCATCAACAAAAGATTATGGAAATACCTAAAAAGTGAGGATTTATTCTTGTAGCCTGAAGGAAACAACAACCTTAGATCCTAAATTTAGTGAGCTTTAGTACAAGCTAAATCATGACCTAAATCTAAGTAACAGGTGGACATAAGGGTTTACCTCCACAAGAGAGAATAAACCCATCCAACTTTTGGACTTATAACTACTTGGAGTGTCCGCCATCTAACTCCATATACGATTTTAAAACCATGTAGCTTGGTATTATGAATTACAAGATAGCTACGGTAATTATTTAGTTTGAAAGATACTAAAATCTAAAATCACTCTCTAAGAGACTAGAGCATGAGTGGGATGAGCACATGACTTACTATAAATAAAATTTTTTTATAAATTTTATTTTATTTTGACAAAGGCTTTGGGATTTTTATACTCTAAATCATGAAGTAGATTATTGGCCAAATCTAAATAGAAAGAGGGTGAAGCTCCATCAATAGGGGTTGCTCTCATGGGTCAAGCGGTCCCCGTGTAAGAATAGAGGCTCTCATTTTGCAAGAGTGATTCAAAATGCATGCATGAGGTGAAACATACAACCATACAACTAAGGGGTTGCTAAATATTTTAATTATCTTATTTAATGCCTAGGCTTTATGGTGAGATTATGAGTTATTTAAAATTTAGTATGAGTGATTAGTTGGATAGAAGATTTATTTTATCCTAAGAGCCTAATCATTATCCAGGCATTAAAGCATCAATCATAAGAAATTATGGAAAAGAATGCCATTTTTAATGCTCAATTTAAACAAATTATCAATCAATTTTATGACAACCACAAAAGAATAAAAGGCCGGTGTGGTTGGGTACCGTCATATAACCCCAAAAAAAGATGGGTAGGCAGAATCTACAATACAACTAAGAATATGAGAGAATAATTATAATTGTATTAAATGCTATGGGGTCTTTTTTCCTTCATTTCTTCATATCTTCTTTCTTGATTTGGATATGCTTACTTCAAAGGCAACACAGGGCACCTCAAGATAAAGCTTTCTAGCCATTGCTTATTCTAATGCCCCATAACATTAATCTTAATTCCTATTAAAAAATTACATTAAGAATAGAAAAGTAAATCTAACTACACTGTAAAATAAGTGTTAGCTAAACACAAATGTAGTCCCAAGCTTATATATATAATTGACTTAACTTACACACATGGGTAACCAAGCCCACCTATTCTAACTTGGATTATGCTTTGGGGTTCAAGCAACTTGCAAAGAGAGAATTTATATTTATCTTTAAGAATCCTCTTAAGCATAATCTCTTGCAGAAGACATGATCTAGCTAAGAGAGGCCTAGTATCCAATCTATAAAATATACACCCTAACATCCAGTCTAAAATATTACATCATAAATAAAAACATACACCATACATACACCGTCCTAACTTATGATTAGAGGTGGTGACTTAGTTCTAATGTGGGTGCTAAGGCTTGGTGTGGTATGTCTTACTAGGCATTAGAGTTATAATTTACTAGTCATTTATATAGATGGATTCAATTTAACATAAAGAGTTGATTTCACATGAAGTTATTTAACTGGTTTGAGAATAATAATTTTTTTCTTTCTTTTGTTTCATATGATTACACTTAGCAACTAGGTATTATAAAGAGAAGAAAGAGGTTCACCCTCTTTCATCCATACCTTATGCCACCTTCTAAAACACATTAGTTTTATTTAGTTCTCTTGTGAATGGCTTGTGCACATTTTAAATTAATCCTAAGTTTAGGTTCACTTTAAATAACTCTATTGAACATGAAAGGCATCTTAAGATTAACCTAATTAATTACCACATGACATATATCAAACCATTCCCTTCCATCACATGTAACATTCATATGATTTAATCCTAAATGTATTTACACATACAACATATTTTAGCACACTTAAATGATGAATGTATGTATATGTTTGGAATATATATATATTTTGGTTGAATTATGTAAATTAAAGCTCTATCCAAATTCTAATACCACAATACATAAGAATGGAATGGCATAAGTATGTGTCATTGTTAAGCATGGAAGTGAAGTAATCAAAAGACCTCCTTGATGTTAGCTAAAGCCTCGTATTCTTGGGATGTCTAGACTATATACTTATTAACATTCTAAGCCTATATAAATCTATACAAGGGTAAGAAAGAAAGCACCAATTTGTATCACACTAATGACTTAGGTGAATATGAATGCATGTATTTTTGGTAACAAAAGGGGATCTTCATCTTTAAATTAAGGATACCTACACATGTGTAAAAGATGTAAGCAAGTATGTGTCATTGTTAAAGCAGGGAAGTGAGGTAATTAAATGACCTTCTTGGGGCTATTTAAACCCTCATATTCTAGATGTCTAGACTAAACACTTACTATCTTAAATACATATGAATGTATACACAACTATAAAGATGAGAATCATGCAAAGTTTGAACTTTTATTTGATTGAATCATTTATGCATGTGAATTAAAGTTCAATCCAAATTCTAATGTATAAATATATGTAAATGATATTAAATAAGTATGCATCATTATTAACCAGGGAAGTGAGGTAATCAAATGATCTCCTTGGGGCTACTTAAAGCCTCATATTTATTGGACATCTAGACTATATACTTATTAAAATTCAAATACATGTAAAACCACATAGGAATTAAGGAAAAGAAAGCTTTACTTCATATACCTAAGCTATGAGCACATGCAAAGCCGATATATATTCATAACTATTATCACTCTAATCAATGTAATTGATTTATAAACTTTAGAAAAATTATTTGAATTTATTAGTGATAATAGCCACACATATTATTTATTAATCCAACACATGCAAGTTTACATAAAAAGAAAATCATTTGATTTAATTAATTTTAAAAAGATGAATGTATGATTTCAAATGACATACAACATTTGACATGATTGTAAAAGAATGAATAAGAATAAAAATATGATTTCATTCAATCAAATTAATTCTTAAGGACAATCATACTAGATAAAGCCATTTAAAGTAAACCAAAGCTTTCATAATATCATTTTTAATTTCATGTTTTGATTTGATCTAAGGATGTGAGAAAAAGTTTGCTAATCTTAACCCATCCCCATGTTTGATAATTACTTTGGTTCAAAGAAATGTAATTAAGTTGATTTTATGAGTTAATTAGATTATAATATGAGTTGAATACATTAATTAACCCTTTCTTATGTTACCTTAACATAATTACCCAAATAATTATGACCCAATATGATATGCACATGAATTGGAAACTAAATTAGCAATGAACCTAAGAAATAAAAGGGTTTAATATAATTGGCTCATAATTAATGGTTAATAAAGTTAAGGAACTTAATTGGTACTCTTATGGCCTCGCCACACATGTGGGTTAACCATAATTTTCTTAAGATATCTTTAGGTTATTAAACACTAAATGTCTATCTATGAATTGATTAATTAAGTTTTAATATGATTATGATTTTAATTTAATTAATTAAGTGATGTAGTTAATTAATTAAACCTTAATTAAATTCATTTTGACAAAGTGAAATGAACTTTGGGGGATATGCTAGGAAAGTGGTCCCAACCCTATTCCTTAGTTCATTTACTATTGAGAAATGATTAATAAACTCAATTAACCTATTTATTACTATTCATGGAATTAATTAATCAATGATTAACTTAAAATAGTAATTAGGATTTAATTAGTCAATTTTATTAATTAAGTGAGCAATAAATCCCAAGAAAATCATGGGAGGCGAGGTCATCCCATTAAATTAACCCACAAAATTTGGGATTAATTTCTTAAGTGAGGCATAATTAAGCTAATTAATTTTGTAATTAAATCCTAATTAAGCATTAATTTCTAATTAAAATTAATTAAGATCATTTATAATTAATTCTCCTCTGAAATACCTTGAAAATGAATATTTATTTATATATATTTTTAAATTTCTATGATTTGTTATGAATTTTGGAAGTTTTATCCATTAAAATGAATTAATTAGCCCTAATTAAAACTTAATCCCATTAGTGCCACATAGCCCACTAACGCAACGTGCTTTCCACATGGCGCCGCGAGATTAGTTATTTAAAACTTATCCAACTTAGCGCTTACGTGGCAACGATGGACACGCTTTCTCGTGCATCATCCGATCTAAGATTGAATGACTACGATTAATCCAACGGTGCATTAAGATAAAATTAGATTAAACTGACAGATCTAATCATGATCGTCCATTCTGATCACGTAGAATAGACGGTGCGTGATCTACCATCCAACGAGCGACGAGAGATGGAGTTTGTCCCCCACTGCTCACTTCATTTGAGCTTACTTAAGCTTGGGTCAACTCCAAGAGGATCCCACTCCTTCATGACATAAATCGGAGAGGATCTAACGGTCAAGATCACACGAGATGCAAATTTTCTTCAAAAAGCTCAAACCCATTTTGGCCAAAAGCTCGATTTTAATGGCATACCTCACCAGATCTCAAGATCGATGGTGCAAATGATTGAAGAAGCTTCGTCTAGTGGAGACAAAGCCCTACTGATCGGCATGAGCTGTGATTGCTTGCCATTTTCTTGGAAGACCAACACCCTTAGCTTGGGAGGCTGGCGTTGATCAAAGTCCCACCTCTGGTGCTCGAGACTCTTGGGAGATGATTCATTCTTGCTCGATGAGGCCTGGGGAAGGTGTGTGCAAGGTTAATTTGAGTTAAGTAGAGAAATGACTAATTTGGATAGGAGAGGTGGATGCCCTATTTCAGCTTTGGTAAAACCAGTAATGGGGAGCTTTGAGAACTTTGAAAAAGCTCTAGGATGCTCTCCTTGGCATGCTGGGGTTCTCATTAAGGTCTAGGGCTAATTTTGAGTAGGAATGGGGGGGGGGGGTTATACCCCCTCCTTCTCTTGATGGACTGTCTGATAGGGTTTGGCTTCTAGTGGCTGTCCAGCCACCTCAGAGGGTCGTGGGTGGCAGGGAGTGGGTGGATGAGCTGGCTCGGTTTGAGTGGGTGAAGGTGTAGAGGTGGCTGCCAAGGGGAATAGTGGCTATCCTATGCATGCCAAGAGCTCCAATAGAGAAGGTGAGGTGAGTTCACCTCCCATGTGTCATGGCCTACCCAACCACCCTTGGGTCAGGTTGGGTAGTGTTTTAGTGCCTAGGTGGACCATTGGGCAAGTGTCAAGTGGCCAAGGAACGGAAATGACCACTTACATGGGTGATTTGCCTCATCTAATACCCTTGAACTAAGGGTATAATGGTCATTTAGAATTGGATTTGATTTAAATATATGGAAATGAGTCAAAAGTATAGCCAAATTTCAAATCAATTGGAGTTGATTTAGTTTGATTTGGCTCAATTTGACTCATTTAGGTCAAATTGGGTTAGCTTGGGTCAAGTTGACCAATTGGTCAAATTGGGTCAAACCAAGGGTCAAGTTCATATGATCATTTGGGATGTTTTGTTCAATTGGTTTAGTTTAGTTTGGCTTAGATTTGATTTTGGCTCATTTGAGTTCATTTGGGTCAAATGGGTTAAGTTGACAAATTTGTCCAAATTGGCCAAATTGGCTTGGTTTAGGTGTTGGTTTGGGTTAAGTTGACCAATTGAACAAGATTGTAGGCTTTTATTTTAATTGATTTGGATTTGGTTTTGATTTAGGCCAACTTGACCCGTTAGGCTAATTTGGGCTAAGTAGGTCAATTGGGTTCCAATTAATCAATTCAATCCAATCAATGGCTTTTAATTGTTCAATAATCAATTTGGTTTATATTTTAATTTGACCTTAGTTTTTTTAGGTCAATTTGATTCAACTTTGGTCAAGAGGGCCAATTGGATTTGGTTTGGCTCAATTGAAGGTCAAGTCATATTCAAATATTGATTTTGAGTTGGTATGAATGATTGGTTTCAATGGATTTGGCTTAGGTTACAATTTGGCTAGTTTAGGTTCATATTGGTTAAAGTTGACTTGGTCAAATGACCAAGTTGACTTGGTTTGACCAAGTTATTACACTTGATCAACCTAGGGTGATCAACAATCATGATAAGAGGCTTTGGTTGGCTTAGTTCAATCCAATTTGGGTAGGATTGAAACTTGGCTCTAGGTCAAATTGGCCACTTTGGGTCAAGTGAACCAATTGATTTAGTTGGTTTGATTTTGGGTTGAGTTTGATTTAGTTGAGTTTATATATGGATTTGGGATTGATATATAAATTCAATTGCAATTGATTTGGGTTTAGATGAGTTTTGGTTCATTTCGATATTCTAAGTCGAGATGGCTAGGTTGGGTTTGACTTGGTTTGATTTTTGTTTGGTTTGATGATTGTAGATTTCATTTATATTTTGGATGATACTTGAAGGATTAATTGATTCATGAGAAATTTAATTGAATTGGGTTTGAATTGAGTGGATTTTTAGCAAAGTCCATGGAAATGGTTTATGTGGCTTAGGAAAGATCTTGATTTAGTTTTGATGATTTAAATGTATATTTCATTTATATTTGTGAAGATGATTGAAGATATAAATTGATTATGAGAAAATCAATTGAGTTTGGGTTGATTTGGATGGAAATTTGGCTAAGTCCATGAAGGTAGGTCATAGGGCTTAGGTTAAGTGCTTTTGGTTTAATTTGAAATAGTTTGATTTAGTTTTGATCATTTTAATGTAGCTTTGAATTATGTTTAGGAAGATGATTGAAGATATAAATTGATTATTAGAAAATCAATTGATGTTGGATTGATTTGGATTAAGATTTGCTAAGTCCATGGGATAGGTCATAGGGCTTAGGTTTGGATTTTGGTTTGATTTGATTTCTGATATATGATATGGTTGTAGGTTTGATAAGAATTGAATTTGGTTGTGGCTTAAGAAGGTGAACCTGGGTTGGGTTCAAGCTATAGGGCAGGTAGATTGTCCTAATCCTTAAGGCATATCCTAATCCTATGGTTAACTCCTCTAAGTCTCTAGGATTAGGCTAAGTGCTCACCTAATTGCTAGAATTGTCTTATGATTAGGGAAGTTTTAGTGTCTAGAAGACTCCTAAGTCTAAGATGGGAAGATTGAATCCTCACTCCAAAAGTAAGGTCAACATTAATCATATATTATACTTACCTCAATAAATTAAATAGAGAGAAAATTTATATTATCTAAATTTATGCCAAGATATTATGAACCAAATGTTTTCCTTAAGTCTATCCTTAAACTAAACTAGCATAGCTTTATTTCCTCAAATTTGTACATGCATGTAACCAAAACAAAATTTGATAATAAAAAATATTAAAAAAGATATTAAAATTATCAAATTGCAATGACCAATTAAAAATAAAGAAAACTTTTAAGATAAAAAGGAATTTTCAAAAATAAATGAATGAAATAATCTAGATTAAGGAACTCACTTATAAAATATGAACTATCACATATCAAACAAAAAATTAAAAGAACTAAAGGCAGTCATGACAATAGCTATTACACAATTTTACTAATCTTATGTATTTGCACAGCTCTTAACACAACAATGGCAATAAAAGAAACAGAAGGCACACAAATTACATCTAGTACAGCAGTTGGAGCAATAATAGCTGCAGTTAAAATTGCTTCATCTTTACTTTAACTAAGGCTAACATGTGTGTCAGGGAACTCAACGAGCAAGCATTGTTTCTCTACAGCATCCTTATTAGGGTCATTCCAATCTTCATAATACTTCTGTAATTATGAGCATAAGACAATGTATAAGAAAATAAATAGGATCATTCAATTGGTAGGGTATTGTACAAAGATTCACACATAACATAAACTACATTTGTACATAAATAATGTGATTTTGCTAATATGTAACAAACAGTTAATTTAAAGTTCCCAATCATTTTTTCTACTTTTTTGTTTTTTTTTTACTAAATGACATCATATATAGCTAAGGGTGTAAACAAGTCGAACTAATCAACAACCACAACTAACTTGAGCTTGTCAACATATTCGAGCAAAAGTAATAGCTTGTAGAGCTCCACAGTATATGTGAAGATATATATAGTTGGCTTGATGAGCATAATCATAAGCCTCAAACATGAGATTGACTCATGGGCTTGCTAAACTAAGCCACAATGTCAACAATGATCAAAGCTCAATTAGACTCACTTATACCCCTACATATAGCACCTTAACAAGAGAATAGTATAAAAAACAAATTTATATACGTTCTCGACTTGAAGGTGTTTCTTAACGACATGGTAAGTTTGTTTATGATTCTAATCACACAAAGAAAGGATGTTTTCATGCGAAAGATATACCCTTTCAAATAATTACACAAAAATATATGTTATCATACTTCATTAAATGAATGCTTACCCAAAATTTTTGAATTTCTACCTAAACCAATCAAGACATTTGATAAGCATGTGTTGGTCATAGGATCTGCATATACATACATTATATGCGTACTATAACCTGTATGGAGTATATTATGACTTCACACTACAAGTGGTTTCTGAAACCAAAATTTTCCTACCTCATGACAATTCATACAAGGTTGAATTAAGTTTGGAAGAATAACAAAGGACAACCAATGAAACTAGGAGCTAATGTCATTGTGATTATTTCAGAACCAAGAACTTGGTGGCTTCCTTGACAATAGTTTAGAGATAATATGCCAAGCTTTATCATGCCTTCAAGTTGATTTTAAGTGACTCTTATCACATCAGCAATGAAAGCTCATATTCTTAGCCAACCACAAGTTTCATGTTCTTTCCCAGGAATTCCTACTGCCATTTTACTCACTCCTTTATGAAGAAATTATGGGCAATTACGTGCCCCTGTAACCATTCATTTTACCTATGCATAAGATAGTGATCATTAAATGTTAAAATAGACCGACTGGCCATTATTAATAGGCATGGTGGAGCATCATAATGCTTGCCAGGAAAATTGTTATTTAACTTGTTGATCTTAAGCATTTAAAAAAAGAAAAAAAAGATTATTAGGAAAATTAAAACCAAAACAAAACGCCCAAAATGGGAAAAAAACTTAAATAGAAAATCCAAGAAAAGAAACTTGAAAATCTTCAAAAGTACTAATTTGGTCATCAAAAGATAGGTCGAATATCTCATCTGGTGATGATGACAATGTCCCAATGTAATCTAGCCACCGAGTAAGATAAATTCTAAGAGTCAAAGATTTTATAGTGGCATAAGTTTGGTGGTTTGTTAAGTGAACTCTTAGAAAAATGAACGTGAAAAGGCATAGAACAACAATTTAACATAAAGTGATTAGAATATTTCCCAAGTGTGCTTAAACAAGAAAATATAGATAGTACTGTAAAGTTATTATAGATTTCTATTGGAAAACACACAATTTTTGAAATAATAAAGCATAAAGTCTACATGAACATAATGTATAACACGACAAATAGCTAATCAATTATCTTTTAAAAAGTGAGTATTATATGGAGAAACCCTTGTAAAAAAAAAATATTACCTTTGTGAGCATAAGGATCTATTGACAAAATAGGTAGGGTTTAGGATTCATAAAATTGGAAGGTTATTCATTGCTCATAATTGGGGTATTATTCTCATTTATTTGTTTTCTTATTGTATCCTCATATATTCCTATGTATAGAACTAGTTGATTCAAACAATAAAACAATGAATTATTTTCCCCCAATATGGTATCTAAATAAGAAAATCCTACCCTCTAATCCCATTGACATGTTCATGTCCCCATTATTTAATAGTTCAAATCAATCACATTGGGTTGGCTCTCTCAAACCTTCTTTGCTACAAATTTCAACAAGAACTCATCTAACCTTCATTCATTTCATCACTCACCTTCCCCTCACTACTTTGCATTCAATTCATCACACACACCTTCTCTCTTGGTTGAGCACCCTCCTTCCATTTTATTTCATTATGCTCTACTCACTCACATCCTCTCAAGTGCTCATTCCCAACTCTAGTTTATTCATACTTCTCTTGCTCCAATGTTACCAATCACTCACAACCCTAGCGTTGCTTGTGCCCACTTGAGCGCACTATATGCCTTGCCACTATAATTGTTCACCAAACTCCGTGCTTTTGTATTTTCCTACACTCTCACACCACTTTGCGTATTAGATTTCTATAATTCTTCTTACTCTTTTGGTCTTCTCCACTACTCTTCAATGGTGTAAATGATGATCTAAACTATCCTCTTCTGCTTGGCTTATAAATTCAATAATATTATGACCTCTTCATCTCATTTGTAATATGTGAATCATTTTATCATTAGTATATCCATTTTGTTCAATGATACTAATTATCTCTTCTATTCAAGGGAATCTTGATGAAATGGAAAGCATCTCATTATGTCATTTTTTACTTAGTTCTTGAATAATTCCAAACATTTTATTACATAAAAATCATGTTTTATGAGACAACAAAGGATATGAGGGATTCTCTATTCACTTCTAAGAAAATAATATTTCTAAGATCTATACTTTAAAATCTAACCTATTTTTATGTCCATTTTACCATAAAGATTGGACCATTTAAAACTACCAAAGCACATTATGAAATAATTAGAATGAGTTACTTCACTATAGAGCTTTCACCACTTATCCTAAGATCTAGCAATAATAAAATGAATAGTTTTTTATGGAAAAATGTCTCCTTAGACTTCATCTATCCATCAACATATGCAATCCCTATGATAGTCAATTTCAAAATTCTTAATTTTGCAAACACCCTTTCATGATTTCTTTATATCAAAAATATATTATTTCCTTTATCACTTCAAACTTTCCTTGCTATAGGAAATTTTGATGTTTGTAGAAGTGGAGAACATACTAATAACGAAGGTGATTGAGGTAGGAAAGTCATTTCCATAATGTTCTCACAGTGGTCATATCAATCATTCTTTTGGGTCAAATTTACTTTCTTGTACTAGCATGCTTTGAGTACATCTAATCTTGATTATAGTTCTTCTACAACTACTGCTCCTTCAAGTTTTGGCATATTTTTTGAAGAGGAATATATTGTTTGATTCAAAACATTCAAACCTTTGCATCTGTTTTACATGTTTTATCTTCATTTAGATTTGTTGTAAATATCTCCTTAAGTATGCCATGAATTTTAAAATTGAATGTCTCTTCTCATGATCAACCACAAAATTTTCTCCTCTCCACATATAACCTCCCTCCATCTGTGATTGGTTGATGAGTCTCTTCATAAAAAGGCATTAGAGACTATGTTTTATGTCCTATTTTTTGTTGATTCATTATCTTATTGAAATTAACAATTACTTTGTAAATTTGTATCAATGGCATTATATCTTTCAGAATTTTAACAAACAAAAGATGATTAGTTAAAGCCAAGAAGTTGATGGGATCTACTAGCTAATGATTGAGGTTCCTATTACTCTGTCTTCCACCATTATGTCCTTCCATTAACAGTATCACATTGATAATCCTCCTACCAATGAATGGTTAATTCCATATATGCAATCTTGATGATGCTCAATTTCCTAATTCCTAATTTTACAATTACTCTTTGACAAGTTCTTCCCATCACTAACCTATTGTTTCCTCAACCAACTAGGACTACCCTCCATACCAAGCATTGTGGTAGTCAAAGTTGTGGAGATCATATTGATGTTAAAGATGGTGTAGGGGTAGAATGGAGTCTTTTCCACCTTGTTTCATTGATCATGCCAATCATCATTTCAAGCAATGTTGGACATGCTTTGAAACCATCTATTCTTGATGATCAGTTTTTCACTATTACCCTTACTTCCAAGTTTTGTTATGTTTTTTCAAAAGGAATATAATTGCATGATTCAAAAAGCTCAGACCCTTGCAACCACTCCACATCTATTTCTCTAGATATCTATTGCAAATATCTCCTTATGTCATGAATTTTATATTCAACTCTCTTTTCATTTCACAATATAGCCATGAACTTTGCTCTATCTTCACATGGCCAATCTTATCCCATAAGCGTGCCTAATATATTACTATTTCTCATCTTTGAAAAGGCTTATAACTCCTTTGACAATTCTCTCTCTGTGCTATTTATATGCCCCAAATTTTATCAATAAATTTATTATATATTCATTGCCATAATAAAACTTAATAATTATTTTGTAACTTTCTATCCTTCTAATTATATCTTTCAAAATTCTAACTTAAAGAAGATTAGTTTAAGCATTGAAATAGTAGGGGTCTACTACATAATGACCGCCATAATTATGCTTTCCATTGGCATTGTCACTTGGACTATCCTTCTCCTAATAGACTCAAGAATATGTCTTATGTTCCTCAATAATTTGTCTTATAGGAATAGGTGTGTCAGCAATTATGAATGTGAAGTGTACAACATGGTTTCTGTTATTCACAATTGTGAAAGCATCCATCAGATCTTCAAGTCACCAACTACTCTTAGTGAGTTACATAGTTTAGCAGGTTTCTGTCTTTCAGGCATTAATAGAGACAATCGAAAGTGATAATAAAAGACAAGAATCAATAAAGTTGTAAACTAAATGACAGACTTTGTTGATTGTACATGATGGAAATTAATGAACAAATCTTTTTGTTTTGCCTCAATATTTCTATAAATTTGCTAACGTCTTGACTTATTTACAACTGCTTATAGAGTTATTTACACACTAAGGTTATTGTTTGCTCCTTTCCTAATCGCAATAACAAATACTATTTCAGAGAAAAACTTCCATCCCTCAATGTTAATTCATTTAAGTCTCTGAATCTTTAAAAAGGTACACACATTATGAGATTTAGAAAATATTCACCCAATAAAGTATATGATATACAATAACTTCAAAGGAAAATAAAAATAACACTCACAAAATTTCCCAACAATTTGGAAAAATCGTGTTCACAAAAAAGAAGGCACTAAAACCCTAAGTAATCATCATCGATCATAAAAGGACCAATCAAATTCATATACTACTTATCTATTATGATTCATCATCAAGAATATTGTTAAGCCTAATCAAGAAAATAATTCCCATAAAATTTAATTTGTGAGAATCATGGAAATGTAAACAAATGAAAGGAAAGTTTCTCGCATGGATAGTGAACAAAGAGGAACAAACTACCCTATTTTCCTAGCAAGCTCAAGTGAGCTCCGATGAGCAAATATTTCTCCAGCATGTCTTGGGAGAAGGGATTGGAGCAAATTCTTTCTATATAGCATCCATAAGCGAAGTAGGCATGTTAAGAGGAAGCAAGGAATGACGTGCATTCTCCGCCCTTCTGTTCTAACCCATACCAAATTTCTTACTACACTGAAGAATCTAATTGGAACTCACTCTTTAATCTTCCCAAGCTTACGATGGGTGAAAATTTTTTGAAGTTCAAATTCATTGGGGCCATATGTATTATGATTTATCATTATTCTAAAAAATTATTTTATGTTTATCCAGTCCCATCCGCCTTAGTTTGATCTGATATATCAGCTTAGGGATCTAAATAATTCAATTTTGATTTCATCTAAGATTGGTTCATAACTATCATGCTAATATTTATCTGAGCCAAATGACATATGAATTAGATTGATCCAATCTTATGTTTGAGTAGGTCATGACAAAATTATTCATCAATTATAAATTAGTTTTAAATATTTTTGGATCAAATAGTCTTCAATTAACATAACTTTGTTATTAAATGATAATCACATCAAGATGATTCCAACAATATTATAATCATTTAAATCCTAGCATATTTTGAGTATGAATCATTTAAACACCTGAATCAATCAAACTCTTCTTTCCTCTCCTCTCCTACACACGCATCCTATCTATACAAGTTTAAGCTTGGTGCTCTCCAAATATAATGCAACCTTTTGCATGTGATTTTTTTGAGTAAATCTAAATTTACTAATATTTTCATGGCCTTTAATTAAAGAGTTATCTATTGACATGTAATTTCTCTTAATAAGATAATATTTTAATATGAAAACAATTGTCTATAGAAATTATTTTTTTATCAGTCCTAAACTTTATTAATGAATGTTTTTTGAATTACTAACATCAATACGATCATTAGAATTTCAACACATCATTTAATTATGAGAACTCTAAATTGATATAATATTTTCACTTATTATAAATTTTACAAGCAATAACCACCAAGTAGCTGTAACTCAAGCATGGTGAGGGTGGATCAATAAAAGACCAAAAGTTTGATCATTGATTCACTTTATAATAAAAGTAGGATGCGATATAATGCATCACTTATTAGTAAGAATTTAAGATATATACTAACATGATTTTGGATAAGGATTGTACCCACTTAAAATTTATAAAAGATTATAATTATCCAAATTTATAAAATAAAGTCTAATATTAGAGAAATTTCATAGCTCACTTTACTAACAAAATCAATAACCAATTATTTTGGTATTTTTTTTTTTTTCTACACTATCGACTCCAATTGTCATATACCCTCAAAGCAAGTTATATTCCTTTAAGCTTTATGCATATACATGAAATTTCATAACATGCTCTTAAAAGAATCACATTCATATAATTTATAGTCCACAACTTGACTTCTAACCTTATATAGCTCTAACTTGACTCATGACCCTAAGCAAAGTCTAAGCATGCCTTTGAAAGGTGATATTTGTTTGAGGTAGATATCCACATGGTTTACTAATGATTATGCATATTCATTACATAACTAAGAAAAGATCAATCAAATAATGAAAATTGATTTGACCTCTCTTTAATTCATTATGATAATTTGGCAATGCCTAACAATAAATCATGGATAATGGTTAAAATCATAATATACTTGACATGAAGTCTTTTATAATAGATTATAATTACTAAGTAAGGCTCCTGAATAATATTTGAATCAAAACAAATTTATTCAAGAATTTACATGGCATGAGCAATATATATAATTTTCAATGATGACATCATATGTCATAGCAACATAGAGGTTTAAAAAGTTTAAAGTAGACTTACTTCACTACCCATGATATTGCATCTTCTATTAATTTGCAAGAAATGAATTAATATCAAGTGTCAGATTTTAACTCTTAAATTTCTATTTGGCATGCCATTTAGATGATCAAGTTCAACTTAAATGCATAACCTCATAACCTCATTACAAGGCTTTGATAAACTTCACCTCTTCATGTCTATCTTCCCAACATAATTAGAATCACCTTAAAATTCTATAGCTTAATTTATTAAAAAGAAGTTCTCATACACTTCCTCCATAATTAGATGGACTAATCATGATTAGATGTAACTTGAAAGATTTGATGTTCCGAAAGGAAAGACTAGGAAAGCTTGAGCGCTAGTCAACTTGATTTGATTCTATGTTTTAGCATTGAGATTTGAGCACACTTTGATGTCTAAAACTTATCATCTTGGTCTTTAAAGGTTAGATTATACAATCCTAAATTTTGGGAAGACTAAGAAGATTTATTATATTGTTTGCATTAATTTGATTTAACATGAACTAATTTGATGTGATGTTTAATTGACATTGCACGAGCTTCTAGCAAGTGTAAGATTTCCTTGCCATGCCCATTGATTTCTTGATAGGCACTATATAAGACTAAAATATTTTTTTGTTGAGAGACTAATTGTACAAATATAAAGGCTAGCGATGATCATCTTGTGTGTCTCTTGTTGGACAAACCAGCTCCATTGGGATCTTTGCAAGTGACATGAAATTTGGAAAATTTTCATATTCAATCATATAAATGCTTGAGAGATAGATGGTTGCCTCAACTAACACATGCATCTTGTCAAGGTACTCAACATATTTTTTGATGCCTTACTAAGTGAGCTATAATTTAGAAATTATTCAAACATTTTGGCAAGAAAATGGAGATCTTGAGAAGTGTGTTAATGTTGTGTTAATGTCTCGAGCCTTGGTGACTTGGCAAGAACATTGTTGAAAAGCTAAATACATGATTGCAAGTATGATTATTTTGGTGAATAGAAATGAGATCTTGATATATCCATTTTCTTTGGGTTGGTTCATTTTAAATTTAATGTCGCTTAGTTTAATGTATTTTGAAATTCAATTTGTTCTTATTTAAAGACTATATTTCACCTTTCGGTGACATTAATTTGTTAATTCTGAATTTTCATAAGTTCAGTTTTATTAGTTTTCATAAAATATATTTGATAAAAATTCATTTGAAGTATTTAGGAGGTTCTTATATAAGTATTGCATAAGAGAGCTAAGGCGGAAGGTAACCACATGGAGACAAAGAAAGGGTGTGTTTAGCATTCTATGAAGAATTTATAGTTTTTTTTTCTTTCAAGTGACTATACAACCTTTCAATTTTATCTTACTTCCTACCTTATGGTCAAACTGCCTTAAACTTGTAACTTTAAAATTTCTCACTAACGAACTCTACTCATCACCAAGGCTATTTGCAAGCCAACTTTAGGTTTTGATTTGAGCAAAAAAAGTTTCATTATCCCACACTCTTTTATTTAACCTCTTTGATTATTTGTGGAATGTTATTCATTGCTAAAACAATTCAATATTTTATCTTTTGATTAACACATCTTCATGCAATATATCTAAATGTTTGAAATAATTAAAAAAGAATATTAAAGTTAGCATGAGTTCCATGCCTGATCGATCATACCTTTAATAATTTTTAATATGTTTTTTTTTTTTGGATTGTTCAAAATAAAAATAAGAATGTAAAGTTAGAATGGAGGATAATCTAGAAAATTATATTGATTTTATTAAAACACTAATGTTATAAAGGTAAAAATATATATAGTTAAAAAATTTTATTTAAATCACTAAAATTATTATAGCTTTTTTTTTATAATTGAGAGCTAAAGCATTTTTTAAATTAAAAAATAAAAATGTTGTTGGAAGGCACAAACAAAACACTTACTACTAATAATGATTTAAATCACAGCTAATTTTCTTATCTAGCAGTGGTTAGTGGCGGTTTAGAGTGATGTAGTACTATTAAGCTGTAATATCAAATTGATACTTAAAATGGATGTTGGAATTGATGCTAATTATAAATTCAGAATTTTTTTGGGATAACTTTCTTGTGTATTTTTTTTAAAGTTTATGTTATTTTAAACATATATTTATTTGATGTGTTTCTAAAGTGTTTTCAGTTTTTGTTTTTAAAATTAGAACATATTACTTTTAAAAAAATTCAAAATAACCTTTGAATGTTTGAGTATTTTTAATAATAACTACCACAATTAAATATGTTTTATTTTAAATAAACAAATATAAATAAAATAAAATAAAATAAATGAAGTAAATATAAAATAAAAAATAAAATTAATTCCAAACAATGCCTATTGAATTTAAACATGTAAGCTATAGTCATTGTCATCATTGCCCATGCTCAAAAGTGAAACCATAGTCAATTCTTAGAAGGACAAATTTATATTAGGATAAAAATAAATGATAAAATAATTTTTAGGTGGGATAAATGACTAATTTTACTCTCTCATATAAAAGAAACTATAAAGTTCAGGATGAGACTGTGCCTTGATCCACCTCTGCTCATGCCCTTCTTTGCCCTAATTGATCTCACCCTCTCTTCATCAATCACCATCTCACTCATCAGTAGTTGTCACCTCTTGGTTCCACTCCCACAGGCATAACAAATAAAAAAGTCATTATTGGTGATAACTTTCAATTTAATTTTTTATATTTGGCTTAAGATAAATTTTCAAAAAAAAAAAGGAAAACATGTTCAAATTATATGAAATTTTTATTTCTATTAAGATAAAAATTCATAAGGTTTCCTAATGTCTCCATCAATCAATTTGATGGTAAATTACTTTAAACCCGATAATGCTATATATGATTTCATAAAATTTTTAAATTTGATCTTCGATCAAATGCATCAATATTTTTTAAACTACTTTATTTTATTATAAATTAATACTTAATTTGTACTTGGTTTTGTCAATTTGCTAAGATAGATAGTCCATGAATTGCTAGATATCTTTTGTTATAATGTAGATAAAAATTGTATGAAAACCTCTTACTCTTATACGTAATATAAAAGATGTTTAGATTATTATTCACTATTTTGATATTTTGAGATTTTGTTTGTTAAACTGCATTTGAATCATAGCTTAATATACTTAACAAAATCACCTATAAGAATACTTTTATTTTTTAAAGGAATACATGTTTGTGGCCATTTTACTCATAAATCCAAAATATGCACAAACTTAGAACAATTATAACAAAAACTGCAATCCAAAAAATTGTAGTGACCATAAGTGTTGTTTGATCTTGATAGAGATTTTAATAGCAGCTCTAAAAGCTATTAGCATCAAATAACAACAGTGTTAACTATTATTAAAGTGACAAAGTGAATGGGTAAAAGTCATATTAGCCAAAAGCAAAGGGACCTTACAAAAAAAATCAAGAAAAAATAATATTGAAAATTGAATATAAAATAAGCTACAGCTAAAAAAAATAGAATTATGATTTGGTTCTACGCTTTTCACCATTGAATATAAAGGAAAATAGTGATTATTTTAATTATTTTAATAGCACTTTCAACCAATTTTTTGCCATTATTTGTAACATTCTTAATATTCAACTTAGATGTAACTGATTTTACTCTAAAGTTAGTTTATAATGGTTGCCCAAGATTAATTTAGACAATATTTAAATGACACTATTATTTAGTTATAAAAAATTTATAATTAGAGAGAGTGTTTATCATTTTGTATTAAATCAAAACTTGTATGGACATATGAAAAAAGTGGCTCATAGGGGATGAACTTTTGTATTTAGAAATTTCAAAAAGGAAAATAAATCATGTGACTCAAATTAATTGAAATGATTTCACTAATATAAATCTGATATTACAAATAAAATTTTCATGACATATCAACTTTCATCATCATCATTAATATTGTGTTTTAAATTGAGTTTTAAATCTTTAATCTTTCATCTCTTTTCTTGATTTTCATATGAAATATTGATTTTATTTTTTAAAATATATTTCACATTTATTCATATCTCTCTACCTTCTTAAATTTATCTACCTACTTTTGGATGCCTTTTTTTCTTTCTTGTCAATATTGAGACTATCAAAATTCTTTCTAACTAATTTAATTTAGGGGCATTTATATACATAGCACATAATTCTTATATATTTTCATGTTTACTTAAATAGGGCCCAAATCTTTATTATTACATCAAAATAGCACAATAATTATTTTTTAGAGTGAAATGCACCACTTTAGTCATAGAAAAATATATAATTTTTAAATATCAAATTTTAAGTGTATCAGATATGTAAATGAATAAGAATTGTATGCTATGTATGTAAAATTCCCTTTATTTTAATAACTATTACATAAAAAATTTTCATCTCTTCCCTCTCTTTGAAAGCTAGCGCCAATTCCCGCATGCTGCCCTCTATCGTGAGTATCCTCAATGCCTCATTTAGGGGAGAAAATGATTATATGCGGATAAAAGGGTGTGAATATATGCGAACAGTTATTCAGAATTTATATATAATTATATACGATTATGTATATAATCATAATTAACTGTCCATATATATATGAAATCCACATGCAATAATAACTTTCCATTTAAGGACATAAATTTATATAATTATATACGCAATTATGTATAAAATCATATATTTATGTGAACGTAAGTTACGTTACTTTTGAGTTATTTGCTTGTGATTCTTTTGATCAATATAAATTATTTTAAGTTGTTGGTTTAATAATGAAAGAAAAAAAACTCTATTATATCAAAATTGAATAAAACACTTCAAAATAAAATGTTAGGCAGCTTAGCAGAATAATTGTTTTGATGGGAATTTAGTTTTTTTAAACTAATTGTTTTATTTAATTATCTGCTAATAAATAGGATATTCTATTATCACTATAAAAAATTTATAATATCAATTTCAATAATCTGCTCTCATTTAAATATACGAAATTTTTTAATGAAAAGGAATTACTTTTACAATATTTTAAATATTATATATATTTATATATATTAATTAATTAATCATTTAATATGACAAACACAACAATTATAACATAAGATACTAATTCTAAACTGAGGCTAGCATAAACTGCATGCTTTATCATTATGTATTTACATTCATAAACTGTAATCATATATTGTTAACAAATATATAAGATGGAATTATGAAATGTCTCGTAAAATTTCTAACATATAATTCTTTTCAATTATCATTAAAAAGAAATTTAAAACATAAATTAAAGAACATTAGCTATAATTTATAAAATAAATTCTGTATTGCTAAAAAATGATTTTCTTTCCAAATCAGATCATCAAATCCTTGACTACAAGATCTTTATCAAATAAAAATAATTAAAAATGTCTAATTTCTATAAATAAAATGGTTGTGATACTTAATAATATGGTTAGAATACTTAATGAACTTCTGAAGAAAATTAAGGTAATTAATGGCAGTTGATTACTTTAATATTTGAAAAGATTCCGCTTTTTCTAAAGAGTGCTTGCTCTTACTCTCATGAATTATTTGCTTAGTATTTAAAAAATAAATTTAAAATAAGTTTTTTTTGGAATATTTCCATTTATTTCATTGAATTTTTTGGCTTTTTATATATCTATCAACTAAAATTTTATATTTATTCATATAATTTTATAAAATTTAAATTATTTAAAATTATTATTAATATTCATTCATTGAACTCAAATGTATTTATTCATATATTTTTAATGTAATTTAAATATTAAAATATTTTATAGATAAATATAAAAATTCAATATCAGATATATAAATAGATGAGAATTGAATGTCGTGGAATTAATTGTTTTATTTTTAAATAAATTATAAGATAATTGTCTTCTTAATAGATTCTCTCACCATTGACTCTCTCAAGAAAGGGAATAACTTTTCTCGCTCATCACCTCATCAACACCTCTCTCTCTCTCTCTTCTTCCCCACATCTTGCATCCTTCCCTCAACACCCTCTCTATCTCTGTCTCATGATGTTTGCCAAACTCTTCCGCCATTGTAGTAACTGATGCGAACGTGGCATTTCTCCTTTCAAGCTTCAGAGGTAATTTTCTCCTATCCATTTGAACAGGATTTTAGTACAACCGATCAATGGTATAGGTATTTCTTGTGGCAATCCATTTATTTCATTATGTTTGATAGTTGATAATGAAAGTAAGGTTAATGAGTCATTTTATTAGATTTATGGTGGAGAAAATAATCTATAGATTCGAGGAAGTAGAAATTGATTTCTTTTATCAAGAATGAATTCCTTGCTTGGAAACTTTAACAGATGCAATTTTTTATTTGAAATTTCTTGATAAAACTGTAGTTTGAGGTTGAAATAAGACTAGTTTAAGGGAAGATGTGCTATTAAATTTTGTGAAGATTATGTTTTCAGAAATATTGCATTGAATTTTGCTTTATGCATGAAATAATCTAATTGTTGGAGAAATGAAGACGTGTATGATCTATGTGGAAATCTTAGAACTTCATTGGGAAGTTTGTTAATTGATTTATGTGATTGTCCTTACCTCGAAAGGCTCATGGTGTGGAAAGCCTGTATTTGATAGAAAGTTCATCTAGCACTCCAATAAGCCTTCAATATTCACCAACATCACATAGCAGGTACATGGTTTGTCTATTTAATTTTTTGCAAATTTAATTTGAGAAGTCATTCTTTCTTTATTTTTATTATTTTGTTTATTTTATTTTATTTTATTTTATTATTTATTATTTATTATTTATTATTTTATTATTTTTTTAGAATTTTTTCTTTATTGTTTGGTGAAGATGATGAGAGCTTCACCTAACGTTGGATACGAGCAGAGCTGGAACCAGCCTCTCTTCTTAGGAGGGGCAAATTGTATGTACGGCACATGTAAATCTTGATTTTTTTAATTTCATTAGATCTTTACTGTCCTTTGTTTCAAACTCTATTGAGAAGTCAGTATTATAGTTTGGATGGTGCTTGATCATCCAAAATGGTAGCTTTCAATCTTGATCATATTAAATTAATGAAGGTTGGAATTATTCACCATATCTGACGTATGTTTACTACATTTCAAACCTGGTTAAGAATGTTGACTCCAATTTCACATTAGCATTGAGTGCCAGATACCATTTTTCAAGTTTTAACAAATCTTTTAGCATCTATAGTTCTAGTAGATTAAAATTGTACCCATGATTCATCATTTTCCAGCGCATATAAAATTTTTTTACTACATTAAACTTGATGAATGCTAAAGCTTATTTAGGTAGCTGTAATTAACTTTGGTTATTGTTTGAAATTGTTGTGCACATCTTTTCTTTTTGAATGAGAATGCTTTGCATTTGAGCTTGAAAGTGTACTCAATGGATAATTGTACAATTTTTAGTTGTACTTTTCAAAATTTATAAATAAATCACAATCAACTCATTTGAAATATTATATACTTTTAAATTATTTGAATTTCTTGAAATCTAACTACCACTTGTAATTTTTTTTAATCAGTTTAATGATAAACTCACACACATAATAGATGTGCAAAATTTGAACTCAAAACTCTCAATCACTTGGCTAAGATACGTGTCATATATTTTTTTCATTTTTATTAATGACTGAGTTTTATATTTTAATAATGGATAGTATATAGAAATCACTTCATGTAAGAGTTGGTAAATAAACTAAGAGACCTTTAGTTAAAGCTACATGGTAAGTTAAAGTAAATAATGAGAATGACAACATTAGTCAAAATATTTTTTTTTGTTACTTAGAGAAATAAAGTATAAGAGTGATAAGAATAAATGGTTTTGAATGTCTAAAACACCTTATGATTCATGTTGATTATCTCTGATTAAATGAAGTAATATGTCCTCTTTTCTACTGAGATCTTCTTCTATTGAAGGATGATGAAAATCAAAGTGACCGAATTCAAAAGTCCGTAACTCCAAGATATTATAAGCTTTAATTACTCTAACAGAGTTACTAGTTTCATATTTTTTCTTATATTTGAATCTTATAAATCTGACTATATATATACTCAATTGAATGAAATTTCTATCACACTATTTTTTTAAAATGTCTACAACCTCAGTACTCAATTACCTCTGTTGGTGCGGGCCATGAATTTTCTACTCTAGGATTCAAGGTTTGTCTTCCTTTCTCATCTCATCACAATCTCTATGAGTTATCCTTCTATTTATTCTAACTTTTTTATTATTGCAATAATTTTCTTTTTTCTTTTTGCAATTTCATATATATATGTTATAAAGGCACAAATGATCTCAGTCTTATCTTAACGCACATCTATCCCATTCCCATTAAGAATAATATATTGTTTATATTATGTTAATTTTGAACTCTATCACTATCTTTTGTCTCAAAAATTATGAATACGAAAATGTTTAGAGCGATGGTGATGGCAAGACCATTGGATGAGACAAAGTTACAAATTGCTTTTATTTGAATTTTTTTAAGTTTTTAGAAGTAATAAATGTATAAAGACATCTCACTACAAGTTAGACTATAAAAAAATAAAATAAAGGGATCCCAAATATCCTGTAATTTAACTATTGGATATTTTCTATTCAATTCTTAAAAATCTTGAAGAAAAAAAACACAAAAGAAATCAGAACATTCATATGATAGATCCTAGTGGTAAAATTTTTAGTTAAAGCTACATGGTAAGTTAAAGTAAATAATGAGAATGACAACATTAGTCAAAAATATTTTATATTACTTAGAGAAATAAAGTATAAGAATGATAAGAATAAAAGTTTTGAATCTCTAAAAGACCTTATATATGATTGATGTTGATTATCTCTGATTAAATCAAGTAATCTATCTTCTTTTCTACCAAGATCTTCTTCGATCAAAGGATGATGAAAATCAAGGAGATCAGATTAAAAAGCCTGTAACTGGTTGATATTATAAGCATTAATTACTCTAATAGAGTTATTAGTTTCCTATTTTTCTTATATTTGAATCTTATAAATCTGACTATATATATACTCGATTGAATGAAATTTCTATCGCACTATTTTTTAAACGTCTACAACCTTAGTACTCAATTACCTCTATTGGTCCAGGCTAGGGATTTTATACTCTTAGGCACTATATATATTATTAAAAAGTGGCTTGTGTTTCTTCCAATAGCAAATCTTAGGCCCTATTTGGAATCATTTTTTGTTTTTTGTTATCTATTTTTTTATGAAACAAAATAAAAAATAAAAAATATGTTTGTTTATCTACTTTATTATTTTTATTCTTTTATTTTTAAACAAATTTATTTTTTGTTTTTAAAAATACTAAAAATATGTAAAACCTATTTTTCTTTATTTTTAAAAAACTCAGTCATACTTTTCAAATTTTTAAAGATTTTGATTTGATTTTTTTATTTTTTTAAAATTATATTATATAATATTATTTATTTCAATTAATTTAATCTAACAAGATTTATCTTGAATCTAAGATAAGAGTAGATTAATTTTTAATATATCGT